>JAULJZ010218382.1:0-17964 GCA_032270985.1 Heliamphora pulchella | reverse complement strand
TCCTTCCCAGCGGCGCAAGAGACTTATATATGCCCTCAAACCCTAATGGTATATGTATATATATATATATATATATAAAGATTCTATATATATAAATATAATTATTTTATTTATTTGTTTCCTAATTATTTTGCTTTCCAAAAAAAAAATATAGCCTTCTAAAAGATATTTATTTCCTAAAGAGATTTTACCTTCTAAAAAAATTATTATGCAATTAAATTATTTATTGTTATAAATTATATATCATATTTATTATTATATTTATTAAGCAATAATTAATTTATTAAAAAAAATTCTCGAAAGCTTGGGTCGTTATAACCTTAACCGTGACACCCTCAGGAGAGAGAACGTGAGGGTTTAAAGAATTGTCACACGTGCAAGCAAAGTCACAAACGAGGTCTGGGAGTATCGAGAATATGAGTATCAGGTGTATCGGAATATCAGGCAGGAATCGAGTTCAACAGAGTATCGGTATCCAAGTATTACTCTTCATGTTTTATGTGGAAATGGAGCCTACTTATAGGCAAAGAGGCAACACAAACATCCTCTAGGATACTGTCACTTGTCCAAAAAGGCACCAAACTTGTGGCCGTGACCTTTATTGTACGAACAGTACATGCCGCGTCCTTCATTTGTACGAACAGTGCAGGCCGTGACTTTTAAAAGTCGCGGCTAGGTTTAGGGTTCAAAAAGGTTGCGATTGTGACAAAAGAAAGTTGCAGCCTGTTTTAGGATCACAAAAATGTGGCGGCCATGAGAGTAAGGACATGGCTTGTTATAGGGTTTTGAAAAAGGTGGAAGCTTGATCTGAAGGTTTTTGGTGGTTTCTTAGATTTTAAACCGAATTCCTAACTTTGCTTGCTTGGAAGTATCCTTGAACATAATTCCCATGTTTTCGTCATTGGGGACCATTTGAGATGGGTGCCTAAGATTCTGCTTGGTTAAACCGGGGTGTCTATAGATATATTCTCTTGGTGAGACCCGAAAAACTATTCTCTTGAACAACATTTAACTATTGGAAACATGAACAAAAAATGCTTGTGAACATAAGTTGGAATCTTATGAGTTTAGTTGTTACTATAACTATCTATTTCTCTTTATATGCCTACTTTTACTATTGTAATCATGTGTGTTAAAGGTAGGTTAGTAGGGTTATAGTTATTCCTTTTGCGCCTTGCAGCTTCTGGTATTTAATACCAAGTGAAGAAGAATACAATGCGAAAGCTGCACTGGAAGGAGAAGAGGAGCCTTAGATCCCAACCTATGCTAAAGATGTCGTGGATACTTTAGGAGAATTTTGTAAGTAATCCAGGGATGTATATTTTATCTTTCAAACTTTTGAAAAGATCTTTTAGTTTGTAACACTTTCAAAGACATCAATTTATGAATAGATTAAGATCCCTTTATAGTTATCTTTTTGAATCGGTATAGTTATTTAAAAAAATTATGAGCTATTTTTGTCAGAATTAGTTAGGAAAAATTTTCTTTTGTAATTAAAAATGTCTCTGAAAATTGAGGCATAATGTGAGACCCGGACCCGTCTCTTTTTTAGACTTATATATATATGATGTGTGTTGCATATATATTTCTAAGATGCATGATTTACTCATTTTGATGCATGTTTAAGTTTATCTGAGCATGCGGGGTTGGTTCCCGGGGTTGTAGGGAGTTGCCATGCGAATTTTGAAAATTCAAAAAAAAAAGATATTTTGAAGGCCTATAAATAGCTGAAGTTAAATATTTTCAAAAAGATATTTTCAAAACTTAACTCCTAAGTTTTCTCCAAATTCTCTCTGCCTTCTCTCTAACTTCTCGGGGGCCCGGGACTTGATTTTTGATAAACCAATTGCTGATCCTTAGTATCGGCATCATGGTCTACCCATACATCCTGTCAGAATGTCATTCTGGCAAAACTCAGTTTTGCACGTGGATCGAGACGTTGAGTTTTTAACTCACCGAGGTAGGATCGTAAACTGTATAACTGTTAGAGGGTACTACGTATAATCCTACGTGTTTCTACCGTTTTAAAACGCATGAAAAATGATATATGTTCTAGATCCAGTTTTGGGTGAAAACTATTTTTCGGCATTCCGGTTGGATGAAATCGAAAGAGGGATGTTCCTTTCGAGGTTTTATGACAGCCTTGAGCTCAGGTACGCTCTTAGGTATCAAAACAGATGTTTTTTAAGCTTGGTTTGAGGATTAGAGGTCAAAACCGTAGCTTAAAAATGTTTTCTGGGTGAGTTCAATCGACTGACCCTATGGGTTCAGTCGACTGGATCATCATTTGGTGAGTTCAGTCGACTGAACTCATGGGGTCAGTCGATTGAAGTGCCATTTGTTCAAAAATTTTGTTTTTCCAGAGTGTTTTTCAGTCGACTGGGGGTGGGTCCAGTCAACTGAAATGCCTGCTGTTTGCTTGGCTTTTTGGTGATTCGTTTTGGGAAAAAGGGTTGAGTTCCTTTTTGGAAAAAGGTTCAGTTTTGTGAAAAAACGTGTTTTGTTGAAGTTTTGGAGCTAATCCTTGGGGTTGAGACTCAACTTCTAAAATGTTTTGGTGAAGATATGTTTTTACATATATTGTTTGATCTCCATGGTTCATGGATGGGATCCCTTTTATAGACATGTGTTGTATATCTTTTTGCGGGTTGGATTTTAAATGTTATCCATCGATGTACCGTGATGGTAGATGCGTGTTGAGTTGGGCTTCCATTACTCCTTGGTGAAAGTCTAAAAACGTGCACAGAGTGGGTTCGCTACAGTCCCTCGGGTTAATTCCCATAAACGTGGTAATGGTTAACTTCGTCCATCGGTCGTAGAAATTCGTAAAGAAGCGAGTCGTGGTATGGTTATGCTTCGTCCATCGGTCGCAGCAATCCTTAAAGAAGCAGGTTACCCCTTGAGTGGTTATGTGGTTGTGACATCATATAGAACTTGTCATTACCTAGCTGGCCTTAAGTGGTTCAGGACTAGGGTAATTGGCAGGAGTCTATAGTTGTTGCTTTTGTCTTGAGTCGGCTGAGTACCGGTATATAGGATCTCATTTCATCTTAACTCCTTGGTTGTGTGTCCGAGTGGAGAATTTTATTTTATTACAACTTTCCCTTAACTGTGGCATGATATCTGTTAGGATGATATGCATAGTTTCAAGGATGAAAAATGTGGGGTTTTTGAGAAGGAAAACCTTTTTGGATTCTGTGATTGAGTTAGCTCCCACCATATGATTGCATGACCTGTATTACAGCTTTACAGTCTATTTTCTATTGGGCTTCTGCTCACGGTGTGGGATTTTACTATAAAAACATTTTTAGGTGAACATGATGAGTTGACCTAGTTACAGAGGTGATGGAAGGCTTGTTGTAGTTTTTCCTATTTTGTACATGTACTTTTACATGTAACGCCTGTGATGGCTGGTTTTGTACGCCCTTGGGCGATATGCTTATTCATGTATGAGAATGCATGTTTGTTGTTTATGAGAGCTGAGCTTGGAAAATCTTTTATCCAACTGCTATATTCTGATTTACAACTGTAAAACCTATTTTTATTTTAATGGGTGTTTGGGTGGGCTTTTGCGTAACCCTGGTGTTTGGGGCGTGATAACTTGGTATCGGAGCTCTGGGTTCGAATACCTATGAGCCATGGGAAATAGGGTACATCACCTTGTGAGGATATATGTGTGCTTGATTGCATGTGTTACAGAGTTTTCCTAACATAGCATGATAGCTTGTGATGTATAAGTGGGTATGGAGGTTGGACCTTAGGATTGATTAGTCTTACCTTCGGGCGTTTGGATTAACAAACTTGGGAGCCATATTAGAGACGCATTTTACGGACGTGATTTCTAGCAAGGAATCTAAGTAGGTTATCTAGATGGACGAGTCTTTCTTGTTGGTTCTCCTCGGTAGGTGAGATGTGATGACATGATATTACGTGGCTATGTGTTAGCATGCTTATCTGCCTTTTACATTAGCAATAACATGTTGTATGGATTCTTATCCTGTTATGTTGCTTTTGTATAGAGTTATGTGCACGCAGGGAGGACAAGGCCGTGGTCGAGGCCGTGGCCATGGTTCTGGCCAAAGGGATGTTCCAGTCCTAGTTATTGGGGATGCTAATGCACCCCAAGGACCTGTTGCTGAGGGAGATCCGTTACGTGAGATGGTCGGTTCCATCTAGCAACTAGCTGAGGCCACTAGGGGAAGGAAGAGTGTACCCAAGCCGAGGGCGACGGTTGCAATGCGTGAGTTTCACCGTCTGGACCATCCTACCTTTTCTGGGGATCCCAACCCCACCGTAGTCACTGAGTGGCGGGAGCTAGTTACTAGGATCTTGGATTCGCTTTAGATTGAGGAGGACGATATGCGGGTCACTTGTATTGCCTTCCAGCGGAGGGGAAGCGCTCATATGTGGTGGAAGTTTGCCAAAACTACAGTGGCAGGCACTTGGGAGGCATTCACGAAGATATTTCTGGAGAAATACTTTCCAGCGACGCTGAGGGATCACTATAGAGAGGATTTTCTTTTCTTGACTCAGGGGAGTATGTCAGTAGTCAAGTATGATGCTGAGTTTACCAGCTTATCCTGGTTTGCACAAGAGATCATACCTACTGATGAGTTCAAAGCAAACAGATTTGAGATGGGTTTAAGGCCCGCTATCAGGGACAGAGTGGCGGCATTCCAGATGCAGGTCGACACTGACTTTGTACAGATGGCCATGAAGGTGGAGGACACGTTGTCTGAGACACGCAGGGACAGAGATAGTAGGGGTCAGCAGGACGGGGGACGTGCATAGTCCCTGGGACGCAAGGACAAGCATCAACGGACATCTGGTCTGAGTTCTCATCTGGTGGGGTCATATCCTCCACAATCTTCTGCATCTTCGCCTCCCGTAGCTTCAATGGGACGGTCGAATCAGAGGACGCTTTGTCATAGATGCCAACGACCAGGGCACCGTGCAGCAGAATGCAGGAGTGCAGCGCCTGCTCAGGCACAGTCACAGTCGTAGGCGCCAGAGAGAGGATCACTGGTATGTTTTGAGTGTGGGCAGTCTGGGCACATCCGGAGGAACTGTCCTCAGGGAGGGAGCATTTAGAGTACAGCATGAGCACCAGCTATTCCATCTAGCCAGGGACGACAGACGTATTAGCAGCCTAGAGCTCAGACATCCAAATTTACAGAGGGGGTGCATCTGTGTAGTCAGGTAGACAGTCGGCAGTTCAGAACCGCAGCGGACCGGCCAGGGCATATGTTCTTACAGGACCTAGTTCATCCAGAGCACCGATTGTGCCTAATGCTGTTGCTACCGCCTCCCTGATCAGAGGTACCTTTCTATTCTACAAATCAAGGGCCAGTGTTCTTATCGACACTGGAGCATCACATTCATTTATATCATCTACTTTTACATCTACTTTGGGGTTAGAAATGGATTGGTTGGGTGGTACTATGAGTGTGGAGACCCCGGTCAGTGGGAGTGTGAAGTTGAGTCTTATCTGTAGATCTTGCGTGTTGGAGGTCACCGGTCATTATTTAGAGTTTTACTTTGTTATTCTAGACATGACCGCATTTGATGTCATCCTAGGAATGGATTGGATGACCACCTATCGTACCTTTATCAATTGCGATCGATGGAGGGTGATGATTTGTACACCAGACAGAGATTATTTTTGTTTTGTGGGTGACCGGGATGAGGGTTTGAGGCCTATGCTAGGCATTGTGCCGAACCAGGGCAACCTGGGTTTCCTTTTTGTAGCCCTTATGTTGGATGAGGTAGTTGGGGTTCAAAAAGAGTTACCTCCGGTGGTTTGCGACTATCCAGATGTCTTTCCTGACGATCTATTCGAGTTTCCACCGAGCCGGGAGGTAGAGTTCTCTATTGATCTGGTTCCCGGAGCTACTCCGATATCTATACCATCCTATCATTTTGCACCCGCTGAGTTGCGTGAACTCAAGGTACAGCTTCAGGAGTTGCCAGACAGAGGGTTTATATGCCTGAGTACTTCTCCGTGGGGAGCTCCTGCTCTTTTTGCCAAAAAAAAGGACAGAGCCTTACGTTTGTGTATCGACTACTTGAAGCTGAATCAGGTGATAGTGAAGAACAAGTATCCGATGCCGAGGATAGACAATTTATTTGATCAGTTGAAGGGGTCGAGCTATTTTTCAAAGATAGACTTGAGATCAGGATACCACCAGTTGAGGATTAAGGACGAGGACATAGCGAAGACCGCTTTTCGGACTCGCTATGGTCACTATGAGTTTTTGGTTATGCCATTCGGTCTGACGAACGCACTAGCTACGTTCATGAGTTTAATGAACTGGATCTTTCATCCTTATCTGGACAGTTTTGTAGTGGTGTTTGTCGATGATATACTTATCTACTCATCTACTAGGGAGGCGCATGAGGACCATCTATGTGTCGTCCTACAGACCTTGAGAGAGTACCGCTTGTACGCGAAGTATGAGAAGTGCGAGTTCTGGATGTCTGAGGTGAGGTTTCTTGGGCACTTGGTGTCGACAGGCGGGGTAGCTTTGGATTTGTCGAAGACTGATGCTATGACAGGTTGGGAGCGACCGAAGAGCGTCTTTGAGATCTGTAGTTTTCTGGGCTTAGCAGGGTACTATCGGCGGTTCGTGACGGACTTTGCGAGACTTGCAGCACCAATGACACGTCTGATGTGGAAGGGAGTTGTGTTTGTTTGGAGCGAGTCTTCTAAGTCAGCATTCCAGAAGCTGAAGACGAGGTTGACTAGTCTGCCAGTATTGATCATTCCAGAGCGAGGCTTGGGATATACTGTGTACTGCGATGCATCACATGACAGTCTTGGATGTGCTCTGATGCAGGGAGGTAAGGTTGTACGGTTCTCGGCAGTTGAAAACGCACGAGCGGAACTACCTGACACACGATTTGGAGTTGGCAGCCATGGTCTTCGCTTTGAAGACATGGCATCACTATTTTTATGGTGAGCATTTCGAGGTTTTCTCCAATCATAAGAGTCTGAAGTACTTATTTTCGCAGAAGGACCTGTGCTTGCACCAACAACGATGGATGGAGTTATTAGAAGATTACGATTTTGACTTGCTGTATCATCCGGGGAAGGCCAACGTTGTAGCTGACACTCTCAGCAGGAGATCTCATGGCTCGTTAGCTTTTGTGGCTATACGGTAATGGGACATGCTTGGAGAGATTGGGGAGTTTAATCTCTGTCTTGGGGATACAGCAACGGAGGCCACCTTATTTTTGGTAGTTTCACGACTAGCATTTATAGTACGTGTGTTAGAGCTCTAGCAGACAGATTAAGAGGCTCAGATGATACGGGATCGTGTTTCTAGCAGAGAGGATACCATGAGATGGATTGTGGATTCAGATCAGAGTCTGAGATTAACCAGGAGGTTGTTTGTGCCCGAGTCATGCCGAGCCAATCTTCTACATGAGTGTCATCATTCACACCTTGCAGTGCATCCTGGAGGCACGAAGATGTACCATGACTTACGTTGTCAGTTCTATTGGATAGGAATGAAGCGAGATATGATCTAGTTTGTTTCCCGATACCTCACCTGTCAACAAGTAAAGGCGAAATACCAAAAACCGGCAGGATTGCTATAGTTATTACCAATATCAGAGTGGAAGTGGGAGCACGTCACGATGGACTTTGTGTCAGGAATTCCTCGATCACCTAGGGGACACGATGTCGTATGGGTTGTAGTAGATAGGTTGACGAAGTCTGCACACTTTTTTCCCATTTGAGTGAGGGATTCGGTGGAACGACTGAGTGGCTTGTATGTCATGGAGATAGTCCGATTACATGGAGTGCCGGTGTCTATTGTTTCTGACCGAGACCCGCGCTTCACATCGCGCTTTTGCCAGAGTCTTCAGGAGGCTTTGGGGACTCACTTAATGTTCAGTACTACTTTTTACCCCCAGACGGATGGTCAGTCGGAGAGGACCATACAGATTCTGGAGGATATGCTGAGGTCTTGTGTCCTTGACTTCAGAGGTTCGTGGGAAGATCATTTACCTTTAGCAGAGTTTGCATACAACAACAGCTATCAGTCTAGTATTGGAATGGCACCGTATGAGGCTTTGTATGGAAGACCGTGTAGATCGCCCGTGTGTTAGACTGATGTGGGAGAGACCATAGACTTGGGATCCGACATGGTGCGAGAGACGACAGAGAAGGTTGTTGTGATTCGCCATCGCCTACTGATAGCGCAGAGCTGCCAGAAGAGTTATGCAGATCAGAGGAGGCGACCTTTGGAGTTTGTAGTGGGGGATCATGTGTTCCTGAAGGTCTCACCACGTAGAGGTTTGATGAGGTTTCGTCATAGCGAAAAGCTATCACCGCGCTCCATTATACCATTTGAGATCCTTGACAGAGTCGGAGAGGTTGCATATCGTTTAGCCTTGCCACCTCAGTTAGCTTCTATGCGCAACGTGTTTCACGTTTCTATGCTTCAGAGGTACGAGCCTGATCCGTCACATGTGTTAGATTGGGCTGAGCTGCGGGTGGATGAGGATGCCAATTATGAGGAGCGTCTAGTGAGGATTCTTGATACAAAGGAACAGGTGTTACGGGGCAGAACAATCGCCTATGTCAAGGTCCTATGGCTTCATCGTAGAGTTGAAGAAGCTACATGGGAGTTGGAGTTGAGATGCTTGCCAGATACCCGAAGCTTTTTCCTTTGTGACCTTGTAGTGAATTTCGGGGGTGAAATTCCTTTAGGGGGGAGAGTTGTGAGACCCGGACCCGTCTCTTTTTTAGACTTATATATATGATGTGTTTTGCATACATATTTCTAAGATGCATGATTTACTCGTTTTGATGCATGTTTCAGTTTATCTGAGTATACAGGGTTGGTTTCCGGGGTTGTAGGGAGTTGCCGTGCAAATTTTGAAAATTAAAAAAAAAAGATATTTTGAAGGCCTATTAATATCTAGAGTTAGATATTTTCAAAAAGATATTTTCAAAACTTAACTCCTAAGTTTCCTCTAAATTCTCTCTGCCTTCTCTCTAACTTCTCGGGGGCCTAGGGCTTGGTTTTTGATAAACCAACTGCTGATCGTTAGTATCAGCATCGCGGTCTACGCATCCATCCAGTCAGAATTTCATTCTGGCAAAACTCGGTTTTGCACGTGAATCGAGATGTCGAGTTTTTAACTCCCCGAGGTAGGATCTTAAACTGTATAACTGTTAGAGGGTACTACGTGTAATCCTACGTGTTTCTACCATTTTAAAACGCATGAAAAATGATTTATGTTCTAGATCCAGTTTTGGGTTTAAACTATTTTTTGGCGTTCCGGTTGGATGAAATCGAAAAAGGAATGTTCCTTTTGAGGTTTTATGATAGCCTTGAGCTCGGGTACGCTCTTAGGTATCAAAATGGGTGTTTTCTAAGCTTGGTTTGAGGATTAGAGGTCAAAATCGTAGATTAAAAACGTTATCTTGGTGAGTTCAGTCGACTGACCCTATGGGTTCAGTCGACTGGATCATCATTTAGTGAGTTCAGTCGACTAAACTCATGGGGTCAGTCGACTGAAGTGCCTTCTGTTCAAAAATTTTGTTTTTCCAGAGTGTTTTTCAGTCAACTGGGGGTGGGTCCAGTCGACTGAAATGCCTGCTGTTTGCTTGGTTTTTTGGTGGTTCGTTTTGGGAAAAAGGGTTGAGCACCTTCTTGGAAAAAAGGTTCAGTTTTGTGAAAAAACGTGTTTTGTTGAAATTTTGGAGCTAACCTTGGGTTGAGTCTCAACTTCTAAAACATTTTGGTGAAGATATGTTTTTACATATGTTATTTGATCTCCATGGTTCATGGATGGGATCCCTTTTATATACATGTGTTGTATATCTGTTTGCGGGTTGGGTTCTAAATGTTATCCATAGATGTACCGTGATAGTAGATGTGTGTTGAGTTGGGGTTCCATTGCTCCTTGGTGAAAGTCCAAAAACGTGCGCAGAGTGGGTTTGCTACGGTCCCTCAGGTTAATCCCCTTAAGGAAGCGAGTCGTGGTTTGGTTATGCTTCGTCCATCAGTCGCAGCAATCCGTAAAGAAGCAGGTTACCCCTTGAGTGGTTATGTCGTTGTGACATCGTATAGAACTTGTCATTACCTAGCAGGCCATAAATGGTTCAGGACTAGGATAATGGGCAGGAGTTTATAGTTGTTGCCTTTGTCTTGAGTCGGTACATAAGATCTCATTTCATCTTATCTCATCGGTTGTGTGTCCGAGTGGAGAATTCTATTTTATTACAACTTTCCCTTAACTGTGGCATGATATCTGTTAGGATGATACGCATAGTTTTAAGGATGAAAAACGTGGGGTTTTTGAGAAGGAAAACATTTTTGGGTTCTGTGGTCGAGTTAGCTCCCACCATATGATTGCATGACCTGTATTACATGTTTACAGTCTATTTTCTATTAGGCTTCCGCTCACGGTGTGGGATTTTGCTGTAAAAATATTTTCAGGTGAACATGATGAGTTGACCTAGTTGCAGAGGTGATGGAAGGCTTGTTGTAATTTTTCCTGTTTTGTACATGTACTTTTACATGTAATGCCTATGATGGCTGGTTTTGTACGCCCTTGGGCGATATGCTTATTCATGTATGAGAATGCATGTTTATTGTTTATGAGAGCTGAGCTTGGGAAATCTTTTATCCAATTGCTATATTTTGATTTCCAACTGTAAAACCTATTTTTCTTTAAATGGGTGTTTGGGTAGGCTTTCGCGTGACCCTGGTATTTAGGGCGTGACACATAACATAATGTTGGCAGACTAAGCGTGGATCATGGATACAGTTTAACCTAGATAGGGTCATTCCCTTGTAATCCAGAGTGACATAATTTCTAGAGCTAACTTTGATTAGATGGTCGTTGAAGTCTAATTCTCAACGCCGCTTTAAAAGTTAGTCGGGACAGACAGACCAATCGGTCTATCTTCTTACTCAGTGCATGATCATGGCGAGTGTTACGTGATAGATCTAATCCTCAAGAGGACGGTCAGTCGGTTAACTGTGCTAGCTTATTAGGTTCTTATAATCAATCGGTCTACCTTCTTTGGTTGCTTTCTTGGGTACGCTCCTTATCATTAGGAAATTTTCTTTTATCATACGTAGAAGTGCCATATATGTTGTTTTCAAAAATGTAGTACCAATATTTTTTCAATAAACACTCCACATTACCACACCAGTTTATTATGCCTCTCCTTCTCTAATTTGCGATGCGTATTAGTGTGCATGTGGCCTACTTTTTACGCGTTTGGTCTACATTTATATGTTATTTTTTGTTTTGAATGATTTTTTTCAATCATAACCCAAAAAAGTGCATTTTCTAGATTTCCCTGGTCACAAGTAAAAAATATATTAGAATTAAGAGACCAAATCCAATCCAAGTCCAAGTCCAAGTCCAAGTCCAAAGACCTAACAAAAAGTATTTTATGTATTAAAAGTTTAATGCTTCCCCCTTACGCTATGATTATGGTTGTTTTGATGTTTTCAAAATACACAAATTGTATATAGGATATCATTAACTATATATATCTGTTACAGTTTATAGTTTTTGATTTGTTTGGTGTTATTTTTGTTGTAAAATGAATATTTGTAAAATATGAAACGACAAGACATTTGTATCTTTTTTTAAATTTTGCAATGATTTTTACAAAAAAGAAAAAATTGTGAGTATAAAAATTTATGGTGCCCCTATTTAAATGTTTGCCAAGGGGCTCTTATTAGTCAGGGACAACCCTACTTCATAGGCTCCCTTAGCTTTTTGGTGGCTTTCTCTAGTAAATTCTGTTCAATTTTAGTCCAAATGGATACACCTTTTAACTGCAAAAGTAAAAATAAATAAATAATTTAAAAAGTCCATAAAGGATTATAAGAAAAAATCCAAAAATAGTATGCTCATGATGAGGGAAATTTAAATAGTATGATCGTTCAAGTTAAAGTTAATAAAAATTCACTAACGAAAAAAATCACAAAAAGCTAAAAAAACAAACTTATTGACTTCTTTCGTCTTAGCTGAACTTCTGTTAAAAATTTTTATCAAAATTTTTTATTTTTGTGATTCTTCGTGATGAGAAGAATTTAAAGAGTACACTCATTTTAAAACTAAGAAAACACTAAAAACAAAAAATACCATCTAAGAAAATTAAAACAAACGCACACTTGGTCAGAGATCAAAAGTAAAAAATTGAGCGAAGTAAAGTAAAAGAGTAATTATAATAACACTAGCAATAGGCATATTAGGTGCAACATCTAGCATGGACACTTAGGAAATATTTTAAGCATATACTTCTCTATCAAATGCTTTTCGATAACAAACAAAGCACAAATTACTAGAGGAGTTAGTGCGGTTGGTTATAAAATGAGCATCTAAGTGTAGTATTGTATAAGGGGCTTGGACCTGGATTTGAATCTTGACAGTTGCGTCTCTACCTTAACTTGTGTGTAGGTTGTGGGGTTGATGTATATACCTAGAGTTCAACTCCAACCATAATCTGAGCATTGACAAGTTGATTTCAGTTTGTATCTCTACATAGGAGCAAACCAGAGAGTTTGGCCATTCATATGAGACCTTAACCCGTTTTAATTTTTGCAATGTTTCAGCGTGTTGTTTCTTATTTTTATAATAGCATGTTTATATGTGTTTTATGCATATTCTAACTTATAAATGCATGTTGGGTTGGATCTCGGGATCGTCAAGTGTTATGGCAAAAAAAAAAGATATTTTCAGTGAGCCCTATAAATATCAGCCCTTAGAAATTTATTAGATATTTTCTCTTAATCCTTTGAAACCAAACTGAAACCTCTACCTTCTTTCTAACTTTTTAAGGGGCCTCGGCTTGGTTTTTGGCAATCGTAAAGTGGATCTCTAGTATCCTCGCCAAGGACTTCGCGTTTATCCGAACAGAATCTCGTTTCGACGAAGTTCTATTTTTATAGAATTTGAGGCATCGAGTTTTTAACTCAACAAGGCAACATCCTAGATTATCATGTCTTAAAGGGGTGCTACGTGAAATTGTATATTTTTTTAATGTCCATAAATGCATGAAATGTTATTTTATGTTCGGAAAAGTTGGGTTTTGTTCTTGAAACAGGTTTGGTTGGACAAAAAAGATTTTTAAAGGTGTTTTTCGATTTCTTTTGAGGTTGTGGTCTCGTGTATGACCGTGGATTTCAAAAATATTTGAGTTGGTTGGTTTGGCATGGGTTTGTTCACGTGGATGTAAAAAATTTTCTGTCGCGCTAGGGTTTTTTCAAAGTTTAGTCGACTGGAGTGGGGAGTTCATGTTGGCCTAACTAGGTTTCAACCTATTTTGATGATAACAAACCAAAACTTTTAATTGTGCAAATTGAGTGTATTCACAGGACTTCAATGACACAAGCACAATTGAAAAAGCAAAATGGAAGCCATGAAGCGTGAAGATCATATTTAAGTGGCTAAGATCCATAGAGCACGAGAAAAACCAAAAAACAAAGAAAAGGACTTGAAGGACTCAAAGAATTTCATCAAGTGTATTGAGTCTAGGACCTATGTAAGTTCACAAACATTGGCTATATATGTGAAAGCTCATAGGAGACCTTAGATTGACCTTAGGTGATTAATATTTTATAGAAAATCATTTTCAAAGTATAAAATATATTTTAAAATGTTTCAAAAGAAGTTCGGTAAAAAATATGCATAAAAGTATGTGAAGAAAATTGACATACCTTCCGTTTTCTGCTCATAACTTTTTGTACAAACTGAATTTTTCTATGAGGTTTGAACCATTGGAAAGCAGACTTCTGAGGCTTCAATGTGGATATAAGAATGACCTTATTCGAAGTCCGAATGAAGGAGTTATGGTTGTTTGAAGTTGGAAATATTGAGCAGTCGCAATTCAGTCAACTGAAGACCAAGATCCAGTCGATTGAACCATTCCAGTCGACTAAACCTCCCAATCCAGTCGACTGGGTCACCTATTTTTGACTTTTTGAACTTTACGGCTAGTTTAAAAACTTCTTATTTAGTCCAACGGCTAGTATAAAATTTTGGCCTATAAATATCACCCTTAAGCCCTGAAAATTTAATATACAAGCTCCCATTCCTACTCTCTCATATACATCACTTTTGTGCTTCAAATTTTTTATTTTTATGAATTATTTTTGAGAGAAAACCTTAGAAATCCTCCATTAAACTTTTCACTTGTATATCCTTTAGGATGAATATTAGTGTGCTTCATTTGTATTCATTTGCTTGTTAAAAGAGTTGATCTTGTACATCCAATTTAGATTTTACTCTTGTATTCTTGTTGTAACTTGAGAAAGTGATTCTTAAGATAGGCCACTCTGCCTATTGAAGGAGAGAGAGAACTCCACCTATAAGGAAGGACTTGAGAAGGGAATATTCTCAAGAGAGGTTGCTCCGCCTACTGAAGGAATGTGTACTTGAGAAGGGGACATTCTCAAGAGAAGCTACTCCGCATATTGAAGGAGAGAGGCTAGTTCACCTATGAAGGAGTGTTAGTAAAAATTCTCATAGCGGTTGGCTTGAGATAAGGACGTAGGTCGGCACGCCGAACCTTATAAAAATCTTGGTGTCGTATCTCTCTAACTCTATCTCTATAATTTCACACTTTAAATTTCATATCTACTTGAAATTATTTGTTAGAGAATACTTGTGGATGATTTGGGATTCTATATTTTAATTGGGTCAATCTTCTTAGCATAAAATTTTTAAATACCCAATTCACCCCCTCTTGGGATTGCACCTACACTATCAATTGGTATCAGAGCGGGTTATATTTTTCTTAAAAAGTTTTTGTGAAAAGATCCATGGCTCAAATCAGTGCATCTCCTTCTGGTGAAAGACAATCGTCCGTACGACCTCCTTTATTTTGTGGCATGCATTATACTTTTTGGAAACAACGCATGAAAATTTTTATTCAAAGTATGAATTGGCATGCTTGGCAATTAATGTAAATGGCGATTGTGTTCCCATAAAAATAGTAGATGGAAATAAAGTTCCTAAACTTAACCATGAATTAAATAATAATGATATAAAACTTTTGTAAATTAATTCAAGTGCTATTAATACTTTGTACTGTGCTTTAGATACAAATGAATATAATAGAGTTATGACTTGCATAAATGCACAAAAAATTTGAAAAAAGCTTGAAATCACTTATGAAGGAACTGATGATGTTAGATATTCTAGAATAGATCGATTAACAAGTGAATATGAGTTTTTTATGATGCATACTCATGAATCAATTTTTGATATGTATTCTCGATTTACGCATATCATTAATTTTTTACATGCTCTTGGAAAGACTTACATCTCTTATGAATTATTAAGAAAAGTGCTTAGGGGTTTGCTACCAGTTTGGGAAGTTAAAGCCACAACAATCACGGAAGCTAGAGACTTGAAGAAGATGACCATGGATGAAGTCATCGGGTCACTGCTTACCTATGAGATGGCAATCAATGATAGAAAATCGAGCTCAACAAAGGGAAGATGGTTATCTTCAAAGCATCAAATGAGAGCTCTAGTGATGAAGAGGATGAAGATCGTGATATGAAGCTCATCACAAGAAAACTTAGAAAATTTTTATAGATGGACAAAAAGCTTGCAAAGAAATTCCAAGGCTCAAAGAAATACAAAAGTGAGTCAAGTAAAAAGGAATCAAGAAAGAAAGCTTTCAAAAAGAAGAAGAAGAAAGCTATGAAGGCTACAACTTGGGATCAACTTGACTCAAGCACTTCCAATGAGGATTCATGCAATGAGAAGGTAAACCTTTGCTATATGACTCGTATTGATTCTAACACTACAAGTACTTCAAAAGAATTAAATTATAGTAGTAATGAATCATGTGATAAATCATTGCCTACGTATGAGGAACTTAAAAAAGAGTTTTATGATTTACATAAATATTTTTTGATGTTAGGCAAGAAAAATGCTTCTTTGAAAATGGAAATTGAAAATCTTTCAATAGAACTTATTGAGTTAAAATCATCTTATGGGATTTTCGAAAAAGATCATAAAATTAAAATTTCCACTTTTGAAGAAGAAAATGATTATTTAAGAAATGAGCTTAAACGAATAAAATCATCTCGTAGAGAAAATGAAATTATAGATTTAAAGAGAAAAATTAAAGACTTAGAGACTTCTTCAAATAGTACTTATTTCAAAAATGATCATTCCAAAACTACTTGTTTATATTGTATGAAAAAGTGTTATATTAGGTACAATTTCCCTTATAGAGGAAAAAGAGGTTTTGATAAAAATATTATTTGAAAAGTAAAATATGATCCAAGTGCTAACCTTTATAGACCTAAGAAGGTATGGGTACCAAAAGAAAAATCCCACTTAAATCTATTTTGTAGGTGCTTGGATGCCTCTACTCGAGCGATCAAGTAAATCATTGTAAGTGAAAACCTAAAGCACGTGTGGGATATCAAGTCAAGATTCAAAATGAAATATTGCTTAGGACTTAACAAAGTGATCAATGGAAACTCAAATGGTATAATTTGTCCTATGTACTTTTGTACCTCTTTTAATATCATAACAATTGGTATCACAATATGTGCTCATAATTTTCATCATGCATAGTTATGAAAAATGACTTCTTGCATGTAAAATGGCTAAATATCATTTTTATATAAATTTGATCATTAAACATAGCAATGTGCTCTTAATATGGATCATAATATTTTTTTTGTGTTTAAGTCATGCATTATATTTTTGTTGAAAATCTTATATGCTATGATTTAGAGAATAAATATATTTTTAAAAGTCGTACATATGCAAATTGGAGCATAAATATCTTTGTTGAAAATATCATTTCATAATCCATACTATGTCTTAATTCTTTGATGCACAATTTTCATACTCGTAAAATAAAATGACAGTGTGCTCTAGATGCTCACATCCTCTTTGTCATAACTGAATTTCCTGTATTAAGAATGTATATACATATTTTTTCATAAGATCATATTTGTGTCCATAATTTATATCAATTTGTCAGATTTGAATACAGATAAAAATGACTTTTTGAGTAACATTTGATAGCATTTTCTACAAAGTCATAACAATTGATATTATGTGCTATTCTTTGGAGAAAACTTTTGCACATGTATAATTAATGGATCATAATTTTCTCATGCATATTGATTGTTAAATTAGTAAAAGAAAAAATTTCCTATCTTGTCAATTGGTATGATTTGAGTTAATTTCAATAAAAATGATATGAATAAAATCATATGTTTTGAAATTAAATGGGTACCATAATATTTTTCTGGAACATCAATTATTAAATTGAAATAGAGTGAAAAGGTTTTTCTTATTTCAATTGGTGTTATTATGAATGATATTATGCACGTGCAATCATGTGTTTATTGAATCCAATATATGTGGCATTGTTGTCCTAAAAGCTTTAAGCTATGGCACAAGATTTCAATCTATGCAGAAATAGCTACTTTGAAAACCATTTGCATATTAATTTATCCATGCTTTGAAATAGGTATTATTTTAACGTCATAAAAGTGATTTCATGAAAAGTTCTTATCTTCATTATTACAGTAAAAATGATAATTTTCTATGGTTTTCTCAAAAAATTGGGGAGAATGATTAACAATTGGTATTATTTATATTTCTATCTATGAATAACAATTGGTATCAGTTTATCAATTGGTATAACTTGGTATCGAATATAAATTGGTATCATATCATTTGGTATTATTTTGACAATTGAATTTTTAACAATTAGTATCTTGTTTAATGTCAAAATGATGCTATATCAAAGAGTGGGAGAATGTTTTTTAAATAAATTTTATTTTTGAGCTTCTACTTTCTGATGATGTCAAAAGGAAAAGAATGTTTGAGCAAAATGCATTATATATTTTTTCAACATTCCTTTTTGATATGAGAAACAGAGAGAGTATACACTGAACTTAATGTTTAAATCTTTTTGAAAGGGGGGAGCTTTTGCATTCCTTT
>JAULJZ010218342.1:7417-17970 GCA_032270985.1 Heliamphora pulchella | reverse complement strand
AATTAAAATAAATTTATTAATTTCAAAAATCACACGATCTGAAAGAATCAAACATCTTTCCGTGTACACGATTCCAATGATTCTGATTTGTCAAACCATCTTTTTTTGTTTAAATGCGTAATAAATAAAATTCGATAAATGCACAGTTTTTTTTCTTTAGCTTTTCAGCTAAGGTAGTGATTAAAGGCATTTATTTATTTTATTTTCCGTTTAACATTTTTTGAAAAAAAATAATTTATTTCGATTAAATTTTTTTCTATTTAATTAATTCAAAATTCGGAATTAATTTTAATATTTTTCCAAGATATTTGATTTTGTAAAAAAATTATCTTAAATGTGATATTTTGTAAAAAATAAAATATCTAAAGTTTTTTCATTTAATTAAAATTAATTAATTAAAAACATTTAATTTTATTTTCTATTATAAAATATTTTAATTAAAACTGAATTTTTTGAATTAATTAAATTAACAGAATAAATAAAACAGATATGTAACATCTACGTAGTTCATATATATATAAACACGATATGCATATATCCCGATTTTATGATCAAAGTTAAACGCTGAAGTGTTTTAGTCTTCTTTAGAAGATAAGCTGTAATAATTCATATTTGTCTCTGATTCTTATATCCTGATTGCATTAAGATACCCTGATACACTATGATATACAAGTATATCATATCAGTATCAAACATATCATAAACATCGATCAAAATAACCCGGGAAAAGCCAGAACCACCGCCGGCCACCTTCACCGCTGCTACCACCTTGGTGCTGCCACCTTCAGGCGGCTTTTGCCGCCACCTCGGTACTCCGTTTTTGACAGTTTTTATATTTAAAAATAGTTCTTAAAAAGTAGTATTTTTTTGTCAAAAAAACGGCTCAAAAACTACTTAGAAAACTTCTTGGAAAAAGATGCTGCAGCTAGCCGCTGCCGCCGCCCCAAATTACCCCCAGTTTGGGCTTTTTTTGCTGGTCCTTTTGTGCCCATTTTTTTTTTGAAAAAAATAACTACAATATATAGAAACATGACGCTTCGAAGAACGCCTTGAAAATGGTCCGAAAAATCCCCAAAAATTAGCCTTGAAGGCTGCTGCCCGGCACCGTCGCCTATTTTTTCAACCTGTTTTGTGCATTGTTTTGGCCCAAATTTTTAATGATTTTTGGACAGTATTTTAAGGTATGCTTGCTGCTACTTTATATCTAAAAAATTGCTCAAGAAATAGTCCAAAAAATGACCCAAAAAATCATCAAAATCGCCGCCAAACCGCAGCTGGCAAAGCTACTGGTGGTGAGCTGTTTTTGCTTATTTTTTTTCACTATTTTTGACTTATTTTTGCTACTATTTTTAATGCATAAATAATGTAGAAAACTCACTGAAAAAATTATTTAAAATCGTCAAAACTTACCGTGATTCGTGGCCCGTAAAAATCCAAAATCACCGCCAATGCCGTCATCTGATCTTCGTGTTCTTATATATTCAACTTGTTCTTACATAATCTAAACAGATATTAAAAAATATAAAATTAGTTATTACAATGATGTTATGTCCCGAAGGATCACATTCGATTCTATAAAAAACTTAATCTATCACGGTCAACCCCTGTGATTAAAAAATTAAATCATCATCCATACATTCAATCAAACATGAAATAAATGATGATCATAAAATCGAGATTAGAATACCTGTAAAACAAAGTTAGCACAGTTCTAAAACTACTCGGCCCCCGATAAATCGTAAACAAAAAATAGAAATGGCTCTGATACCAATTGTTGGAGGCAAAACTGCCAAGATCATTGTTTTTGCAAACGATTTTCAATAAAAAATTAACTGGACGAGCAAACGCCAAAACGAGCTCCAAATAAAACTTTTGACGTCGAACGATCAAAATTAAAACTCGTGCAATCAAAGTTAATTTAGAAGAATACCTTTTACCGGTCAAATCTTTAACTACATTTTTTATTCTAAGTCGAAGCTCGTCAGACCTTTTACTGTATTTTCTAATACGATTTCCTGATATAGTGTGGGCTATAATCCTTTAAGAACTCGTACCTGCAGAACCTGGACAACTTTAGTCTTGATAATAAGTTATGAAACTAGTTCAGCCAACCCCCATATTTATAGGGCTACAGTAGGAACCTGTAGAGTAATTATCACTAAGACTTCTAGTGAAACACAGACACCCATTAGTGGTTTTTGCAATTAAGCAAACATCATAACGGTATCTATAATTATGTAAACCTTACAGAGATTTTTGTAATTTTCATAAAACACTGAATTACAGTTTACACAACTAAAGAACTATAATTGCACTCTAAGCCATAATCTCAAGACTTTCTTGCATTGAGTTCCTGTTATTAAATGCTTAATATTTCTCCCCACGTTAAGATTCTCAATACCCACCAATTAAATTTAATTACTGATAATTTAATTTAATCGGTATCTTAAAATTTCTTAAGCCATTCCGCTTAACTTATTTGACCGCTAGATAATCAAATTCACGTGCAGAGTTTGACCCAGTCAAAACTTATAAGTTTTTTCTTAATGGGGTATCGTCAATCCCGATCTTTCGGGACATGGATTCCGTTAATAATTAATATTTATCATATAAATAATACTGATATCCAACTCACCGAGAATATAAACCCATATAAGATCGCACCCTCTAATGAATCCAAACAACAAATATTAAATATACACAAATTAATAATTATTTCAAGATTAAAAGTCTAAGCACTATTCATAATAACTTTGAGGTGTGAATTAATTTATATAGTTAATATAAAATTAATTACCCCAATGTGTCACATTCAATACAAACAAAGTATACTAGCACAGAGAGTCGAAACAATAGACGACGCTATTATCTATTTCCCGTAACCGAGACAAGCCTACTAAAATCTGTGTTACAGTCGTACCAATGGTATGCCCATTTTCATCTAAACTGTGAACGTAAAACTTATATTCTACAAGAACCTAAAATCTGATCTTCTGTGTGCAAGCCGTACTCTACACACCAAATTAAATACTATGCAGAATAAAGGATATCCATGCATAATATTAAAGAAATATTATACATACATTGCTCATAAACTCTATATTGAGCCGTTATTTTTTGACCTATACAAGGTACGGCTGTGGAGTTTATTTGCCCAGACCGCGATATTTTTTTTAAGCTGAAGATGTAAAGAAACGCTTACAAAACCCTTTGATCTCCTTTTATTTCATATTCTTCTGTCTTATTTTTGTTCTGTTTAATGTTAATGCTTCTCAGTTTACTTTCTTGAGAAGTGATGAATAATAGATCTGGCCTAGATTAAATGAGCTATGGTCTCTGTTCCTTACATTTTTATTTTTACTTGTTCTGAGGTTCTACAAAACCAACGGCCATGACCTTTCAATGACACGACCGTGAGGTTTGTTTCACTAATAGTAACGGTCATGAGGTTCTTATATCAAGCCGTCACCTTTATGCCTATGAATAATCCGGCTGTGATATTACTTTATCCAGGCCATGACCTTTGTCTTAGGCTAAGAGTGTGAGGATGTCTTTAAAAGCTTCATGATATTTATGCTTTATAGTTTGCTTTTCCTCTTTGCTGTTCTGATATGTATTATTTCTTTTATACCATTGTTTCTTTCCTTAAGGGGTGATGAACAGTAGATCTAACACCAGATCATTAGGTTGTGATCGCTATTGTTTATGCTTTAATTTTAGTACCTAATGTGGACCTAGAACATGTCGACTGTGACCTTAAAATACCCACGGCCATATGTTTTATAATCCATAAAGTGTTGGTCGCCATATGTTGTTATCATGGTTGCCAGTTTTACCTCTGTAATTGTCACAGTCGCTCTTTTACCTTGGCTACGGCCACGTGATTTTTGAAAGCCAGTGACATAAAATATGTGTTCATGCATCCTTTTTTTCAATCCATAGTGTCCAGTACTTGTTGTATAGTGTTTTTCAATCCATGGTCTCTGTCCGGTTTATCCTACACATTTGGGCCCCTTTTTGGTCCTCGCTTCACATCCATACCCTTTTAGGAACTCTACAAACCACAGCCATGACTTTCGTTCATCACGGCCGTGAGGTTTTATTTATCATGTTTGTCGCGGTAACCCTATATTTGTCACGGCCACTAGCTTTGTGACATTTTATGTCACGGCCGCGACATGTGTTGCTATTGCCATGTGCTTTATGCATATCCAGTAGCTTGAAATAGTGTTTTAATCTTTTCTGTATTGTTCTGTATAGCCTGTTTATAGCATGTTTGAAACTAAAACTTTGTTGCATGTCCCTTAGATCTTTATTTGTTAATTTTTTTTCTCACTCGCATGTTTTTCGCTTTGCTTTGCTCAAACTATACATGTGGTATATCTAGAAATAATAACAAAATCGCATGACCCTGAGAATGGTAGTTAGGTTTTGTTTTGTTGTTTGCTTTTGTTTGAACTCTCTTCAACCTCCTGTTATGTATATGTTACCTTTAAAAAAATTTATAAT
This sequence comes from Heliamphora pulchella, assembly GCA_032270985.1. Lineage (NCBI taxonomy): Eukaryota > Viridiplantae > Streptophyta > Magnoliopsida > Ericales > Sarraceniaceae > Heliamphora > Heliamphora pulchella. The sequence goes on along the minus strand of JAULJZ010218342.1, from coordinate 13,461 downwards.
AAGAACCAGTATTGACAAAGTAGAGGCTAACCTCACAGTTGGGTGAGAAAGGTGCCTAACACTATTCCTTCTCGTACTTTAGCCCCCGAACCCTCTTTTTCTCTAGTTACACTTTTAAAAGACCTGTAGCCTTCTTTTATTTTTCTTGATTTTTCTCAAAACCAAGTGGTGACTCCATTTTGTTTTAAAAATGCGTTTGGATATCTTGAATTTTTCATTTTAAATAAAAATGGAACATTCTTCTAAAAATAATGGATATCTGGTGCATTTCCCCTTCCAATCTTCTAAAAAAGCTCTTACAAATACCTTAAAGATAGAGGGATAACAAAAAGTTTTTAAAAAGGATTTCATGCTTTTAGCCTTATAAGAACATCACGGTCATGACAACATGATGTTACGACCATGAGAAACAAAGGCAGAAAAAAGTGTCGGCCGAGCGTATAATGCTCATGGCCGTTACTATAGGCTTAACAAAACACTCGGCCGTGACATTAAAAGGTCGCGCCTGTTATGGTTTACAACTACAGAACATACAAAAAAAATGTCATACAAAATGGAGACCATAACCCATTCGATCTAGGCCAAATCTACCATTCGTTACCCAATAGGAAGATAAATTGAGGTACAGAAAGGAGAAAATGCTAAACAGAGTACGAAAAAGGGAGAAAACCCTAAAATAAATGAATATCAAAGAGTTTTGAAAGGAGTTTTCACGTTTTTAACCTCTAAACAGATGTCGCGGCCGTGAGTGAATAAAGCACAAATATATCAACCACATGTAAAAAGTGTATGGCCGTGATTGTAGGTTTAACAAAACATATGGCCGTGAAACTAGAAGGCCACGGTCTTCATGTTCCAGAACCTCAGAAAGCTTTTGAAGTGCTTAGTGTGCTCATGAGCATCATAACAAAACAAAAATATCTATAAATATATGAAACAGAGAGCTATGAATACACTATTTATGATGAAAACTTAAGGGAACAAATGCTTACATTGAAATAAATGGTAAATAGATAGCAAAATAATGATAACCTTATCCATGACACCCTCGAGGGAAGAAAATGAGAGTTTATAGAAGAGTCCTGGATTTCTATGGTTACCTCGTGCGAATATCCACCTCGAATGGCCCATCGGAGGTGAGAATAGGCTATCTCCAAGCCAATATGAGCTCTTCAAACTCCATCAACGCAAGCAAGAAAACGAACAAGGCTCGAAAAGTATAAAATGGATGGGAGAATATCGGGTGGGAGTGTATTTGGGTAGAGTTTGGGCCTCCAAATTTTTGCTCTTCTTGTTCTGCTTGGAAACGACGCCTATTTATAGGTAAGGTGAGCAACACAGACCCTCTCTAGGATGCTATCATCTGTCCAAAAAGGGATAATAGTGACGGCCGCTACCTTTTTACTTTTCCACAATGACAACCGCTACCTTTATGCTGGTGAAAAGGGCAGCTGCGACTTTTAGAAGTCGCGGCTAGGATAAAAAGATATGGCCGTGAGAAAGGAAGTCATGACCTGCTTTAGGGTTTGTAAAAAGGTCATGGCCGTGACTTAAAAGTCACGACCTAGATGTTGTTTGGTGGTTTTCTTAGATTTTGAGCCATATTCATGATTCTGCTTGCTTGGGAGTATCTTTGAGCAGGATTCTCATACTTTTGTCATTGGAGCGCATTCGAGATGGGTGCTTAAGATTCAATTTAATCAGATTAGGGTGTCTATAGTTACCCTGTTTGATAAAGCTTACAACAACTCGTGGTGCAAGTAAATATCAAAATTCTAGAGACAAATCGATTGAACAAGCCGCTAATCTTAGGCTCAAACAAAACATATAGCAAAGCGTGGTCGAACCTAAATTTTTATCGAGCGTTCTATGTACCTCTATTGTAAAGGATCAAACCAGTCGTAGTTCGTAGGGCAATATATATGATGTAAATAGGCTAATCATGATGCATGGTAGGAACAGTACGATGCAAATAGGTGCAATGTAAGAAAGTTTAAGGTCACAACACCGACCAAGGAATTAGAGATCAGTTTTAAGCCGTGAAAGGATCGATGAGTCAATTTAAGGTCACAAAGAGGACCGATGAGTCAGTTTAAGGTCATAAAGAGGATTGAAGGGTCAGTTTAAGGTCATGATGGGGACCGAAGGGTCAGTTTAAGGTCGTGAGAATGACCGAATTCTTATAGGGGTAATTTTTAGGTCATGCGAGAACCAGTGAGTCAGTTTAAGGTCATGAGAAGGACTAAATAGTAAAAGAAGCATTTTAAGGTCATGTGGGGACCGGTAAGTCATTTTAAGGTTATGAGGAGGACCGAAGATGCTAGGGTCAGTTTAAGGTCAGGAGGAGGACTGAAGATGCTAAGGGCAGTTTTAGGTCATGCTGGGACCGGTTTGTTAGTTTAAGGTCATGAGCAGGACCGAATAGGTAAAGGGGCATTTTAGAGTCATGCGGGGACAGGTAAGTCAATTTAAGGTCATGAGTAGGATCGACGAGTCAGTTTATGGTCATGATGAGAACTGAAGGTGTAAACCTATTAGTTTTAGGTCGTGTCAAGGACCGCTGATGTAAACTTATCAGTTTTAGGCCGTGACAAGGACTGAGGATGTAAACCTTCTTGGTTTTAGGTCGTGACAAGGATCAGGGTTTTCAAAAGGGCATTCAGAACATATGCTAAAAGAGTTTTTGATTCGTTCAAGACCCACACGGGGGTAACTCAAAGGTCCATAAAGGTAGGGGCATAAAAACATGGCGGCCATTACTTTTGGAAGTGGTAACCTGCACTATTGTGCCATAGGGATATGACGGCTTGAATATAAAGTTCACGACCGGGAGAAAAGTTTGAATAAATGTTGAGGCCGTGGCAAAGCAAAGTTGCGGCATGAGTCAAGTTGTTACGACCGTGAGATTTATAGCTTTCAAATCTCGCGGCCGCGAGGTCGATGACAGAACATAAGTTATGTGACAGTTCGAAATAACCATTCACGCAAACTCAACAAAATAACTCTCTCTTCTCTCTCTCTTTCTCTTGAATCTCCCTTGTCTCTCACTTTCTCAACTCTCTCTCCCTTGACTCTTTCTCCTGGAAGGATGTTTCTCCTCTCCTTAGTTTTGGTTGTGTTTTGGGCTCTCAAGGGTGGCGGCTTTGGCTTTGGGTTTGTCGGAGAGAAAGGTGGCAGCGCCGACGGAGGAGTTGGCATGGATGTTGGAGGTGACGGTGGTGTGGTTGGTGGTGACGAGGAATCGGCAGGAGGTGGACCGGTACTGGGCGGCGTCGATGAGGTTGCCGCGCCGTGGGTAGGGACGACGATGTAGAGGGTGGTGGTGTTCCCAGGATGCAAGAGGTTTTTGATCCCTAAACGTACTACTCGGTGAATCACCGGCTACGAAGGCTGGCCATGAAGTGCTTCATCATCCCTGATGTGATTGCAAAGCCAAAGATCCTCCTACGGCGTCATGATAATCAGCTATCATCTCGAAACCTTGAGGTAAGATGAGGTTTTGAATTCTTTAATTATTTCATTGTTTGAAAGTTTGTTTTGGAATGTTCGAACTTTTATTTGGATGTTGATTGCATTGAACTTGAACATTGAATCACATTGGTTGTTTGAATATTTAACTTGAATAAGACGTTTGGATTAAATTGATTTGGAGTTCAGGATTGAGATTTGAATTGGAGTTAGTTTGGAATATAAGAGTTAACTAGGTCTAGACCTTGACTCGGATTAGATGAACCTTTGCTCTTAGGCGGGATGAACTTTTGAACTTTGAATTGAACTTTTAAACTTTAGATAAAACATGATCTTTTGGATTCAAATGAACATATGAAAAAAAAAACTCAGAACCTCGGTCAAAACAAACTTAGGTTCGTAGAAGAGGAGTTTTTGGAATTGTATTAAGGGTGGATTCGGCTAGATGGGGCTAATTGAATTAAATCTAGGCAGACGTTACGTTGAACATCATGTTAAAACGTGGGTCTAGGACGCGCTTGAAATGAACTTAGAAACTAGGTTGATTTGGGAAAATGGAACTAATGGGTTAGGATGCTGATTTGAAGTTAAATTTTGAGTATCAAATTGTGATTGACTTTGATTTTAAAATGAAATGTAATTGGTTGGATTTTGATAATGGAACCAAATTGGGCTGAAGCTAGATTGGGTTGAGTTTGAAATTGATTTTTGCATTTTTTGTTGAGATGAAATTTTTGTTGAGTCCACAATTTTGAGTTTTTCGAGGTTGAATTTGGGATGGGTTCGAGGCAGATTAGGGGCTGTGTTAGAAGAGAATTGAATTTTGAACTTTTTGAATTTGAATCAAGTCAGTAGATTATTTGAGTTTTGCGTTGGGTTGACTTCTTTTGAACTTCAAATTTTGAACGGGGTTGAATTCAAATTTTGTGAAACTACGTCAATGAGTTTCAGATCGAATTTTGAAATTGAGTAAAAAATAGAAGTGAAGTCAGATTTCTATTGAATTCGAAGTTAAATCCTAGAGAATTGGTTTTGATCTGGTTGAGTTGTTATCAGTTTTGAAACGGGGTTAGGATTTTGGATTTAAAAAAAAAAGAAAAATGAAACGAGTGAGATTTTGACTCTTAAAGCGTAGGTTAATTTTGAGACTCATTTTGGTGTTGTTTTGATTATCATTAGTTTGCTTCAGCTACCTTGTCACGTGCTTTGATTTTGATCTTGTCATTAATTCCATTATCGCTTCCGTTGTCGCTTTTGTTCACTGATTTATTTGTTTTGTTTTCATTTCAAGCGAGACTGCGCGTCCAGGAATTTGGCTGTTCCTCTGACGTCCTAGAGTGGTACATGGCCCTACCTCCTCGCTACCGAGAGATTATTGACCCAGCGGGTTTCGATTGCTTCATTACTGCGCTTGAGGGAACCAACAATGACAGGGTCACTCTTATTGCTCTGACCAAGAGATGGTGGGACACCACCAACACTTTTTATTTGCCCACATTTGAGGTAACTCTAACCCCTCTTAACATCTCTCTCATTACTGGGATTTAAGTAGGCGACGACCCGATCCCCTATGACCCAGATAGCTGCCAGAGTTCTGTGGCTCTCACTTACTTTCTTGGTCACGTGCCCCCATCCAACGACAAGGGGAGCATTCGGTATACGTAGCTGAAGAAGACCTTTCGTCATTTCGTCTGTATAGAGGTCCACCACTTATAGTGGGTGGCGTGTGCATTCCTGCTCTACATGTTCGGGATAGCCTTATTCCCGAACATGGAGAATAGGGTCCATCTCTACTACCTCAATACGATGATGGTGGTGGGCCAAATTGGCATTTTTGACGAGGGGGAGTTGCTCTCGCCACCCTTTATGGATATATGACTGCTGCTACCCGGACCTTTGATCTGAGCATAAGTAGGTATTGGCACGTCTAGAAGGTACATCTCTATTTCTCTATCCTTCTTTTCATTTCCCATTTCCATACTTGCATATTTGTTTCAATTATACTAATGTTTCTCTTGGTTTTCTACAGCTCTAGGCCTACGAGTTCTTAGGCATGCGTCAATCGGTGAACTCCTACGATGACCCACTTGTGATTCACTGGGCACTCCGATGGGCGAGACGTTCTCGAGGTACAAATCCCGGCGGGAAGGACATTGATGATGATTACCACTTTCTAGACACTCTCACCCCCGACCGGGAATGTCACTCATGCTTCTGTTCATTCCCACTTTTAATTTCCTCTATGTATGCTACCTGCTGACATATCTCTTTGATCTTCAGGTCCGTTAGGATATCTAGGTTGGCATGGAAGAGTGAGCTGGTGTTAACTTGATGTGGAGCCGAGAGGCCACTCTGGCCCGCGTCTTGTTTCAATTATACTAATGTTTCTCTTGATTTTCTACAGCTCTGGGCCTACGAGTTCTTAGGCATGCGTCAATCGGTGAACTCCTACGATGACCCACTTGTGATTCCCTGAGCACTCCGATGGGCGAGAAGTTATCGAGGTACAAATCCCGGCGGGAAGGACATTGATGATGATTACCACTTTCTAGACACTCTCACCCCCGACCGGGAAT
>JAULJZ010218332.1:0-17971 GCA_032270985.1 Heliamphora pulchella | reverse complement strand
GCAATGCCTTATTATGGTCAGCCCATTTCCTGTTCAGCTCCTCTAGAAACAAACCACCCTGGGCAGCCTCCATAGATTTTGAAATCTCTTTTAGGTGGAAAGTCATAGTTGACACAAGTCCTGAGTACAGCTTCTCACCAAACTTGTGCAAAACCATATTGTAAGCATTTCTGAATGACATACAAGGATTGAAAATCAGAAACACAATCTCCATGATTACACATAAACATGCATATACGTATATTATAGTTCATCTATTTTTTTTTGTTTGGGGGGGGGGGGGGGCGGGCCAAGGCCATTAAAAATAGACAATCACTTTCAAGTGCACAGAAATCGTTAATATTAGAAAATCTCTACACAAATGATAAAATTGGCTAGACTAAGCCTATAATCCTCAGAAGAAATACGATTGAAACTTAGAGCATATGATGGAGCAAAATAAGACGCATAATTTGGGAGATAATTAGCACAACAAAGTCAGCCAAACTTAAATATTCCTCATTTGCCTATAGGAGACTGAAAAAGGACATAAAAATTAGTAAATCTCTATTCCAAAATGCCCTTGTTTTCTTGTAAAATAAATCTATCTGATTGCAAGAATGTTTTTGGAAAAAAGATTCTCCATTTATTTTGCTTTTTTATTCCATACAAACAAGCGTATGCAGAGAGAGAGAGAGAGAGAGAGAGATTCTAAAGTTACCTAATATTTTCTTCCAGTTTCATTCCAACATTATGACACCAACCAAACCATGGAAACACAATATATTTTCTTAAAAAAAAAAGTCTTGTTTATTGATGCCTGTGAGCAAAAGCTCCTATCATCACAAAGGGAAGCACTCCATTCGATGGACTGCAGGCTTTAAAACTAATCACAACTGCTCTAATCAACAAGAAGACATGAATGATGGGTGGCTGGCAATTCCTGGGCCGCATCAGGAGGGCAGGACTCTATTAATAGGTTAAGACAATATGACCTTTATGAGTGCGATGTTACTACCGTTAAAAAGCACTGCAATTTTCAACTCCAGTGGAATAATTAGAAGATTGACAGGAGAGTTAAACTTTAGCGGTACACTACATCTCTCTGTTTGCTGGCATTTCTACAGGGAAATTGTACTTGGTTCCTTCAGCGAAATTCACTACTACTTTTCTAATAAATTGAGCAATGTTGACAATGCAGTACCCTGGATAGTTCAAGCAATGTCATCATGATGCCCTAGAAGGTGAGAAAAGGGAACATGCAAATTTGTCTCAATTAACTTGAGCAAAAACTATAATCACCGATGCAAATTTAGGTTCCCGCGGTAAGTCTGATGATTGTATATTTCAAACGCTAGCAAATATTAATCAATCACCAATTACTTGTGGTGTTAGACTTGGCAACCATGGTAAATTGTCAACCATAGAAGATGGGAATGTTTATATGGTAAGATCAAACTGAGCAGTTTCCCTCTATAGGTTGTGATTGAGAATACTTTAAGAACCTTGGTAGTCACCTATAGAACATGGTTTCCTCATCAGACAGAATGTCTTTAGGTGACTATATAGATGAAGAAAACAGTGATCTTGGCTATCATATATAACAAGGCTGCAAAAGTAGATTGCAAATCCTATTGGTATCCTTTTGAGGCGTACAAACCCGTGTTGTGTCCAAACAAATGATTTAGGTTGAATAATTAGCAACAAATAAACAAATAAATGATTATATTGACAGATTACGTAATTAAATGTTTCACTATTAGGAAGCTAGGGTTATCGCCTTAACCAGCATTTTCCAAGAGGAACTAGTGGAAATATCAATCTCAAAATTTGAAGAAGTTTGTGTGTATCCAGATACAAAATAATGAAGTGGAGAACACAGACCCAAAAATTGAAGAGAAAAAGAAAAATAGCATGTATGCTAAGCATAGGAGCAAAAGGCATGGTATCAGCATCTAGAGTGTTGTGTGTTTAGTCTTTCGATCTTCCGCCATAAATCATGGGGCTAACTACCTCAAGTTGTTAAGGATTGTTAAGTCACCAATTGTTTCAAAAACTTAAACTATTAAATAGGTGCACCAACACACAGAGTGCACAATAACAAATATAACAGAGAAACACATCATGAGACTTGAACCCAAGATTTCGTAGAACCAGAACTCTGATACTATATTAAATCACCAATTGTCCTAAAAGCTTAAGCTGTTAAGAAATGAGCCCTATAATGTATATCAAGCTGTCCAATAAGGATAATTCCCATCAACATTCTGAGGGAAAAACAAGTATCGTAGTCTAAAAATTTTACAATAAAAGGCAAACGCACTCTTTGACTAGGAATATTAACTGAAATAATTAAAGATATCCCCTAAATTTCTCATTAAAATTCCCAATCCAAACAAAATATCCAATTAAAGCTATCAGGAGGGTGAGCATCAACATTCTTACTCACCAACAAACCCATTTAAAAACAAATCTCTCAACACAACTCCAATGGCCACACAAGAACCAAAAAAAAAACACGAAAGAAAGAAAAACGAAACAAGAACACATTTAACACCCTCCACAAGCATGTAGAGGTAATTTGTAGTCCTTTAATAAAAGATTACCTAAACAATGACTATCCATAACTATTATAATCAAGAAACACTACACATTCATGTCAAAACATAAATTTATACCTACTACTACACTAAGATAAATCACACTAAATTTTCATTCCATTTTGTTCCTTTCATTTCCTCTTTTTGTTTCTCCTTTTGGTCAGTCAAGTATCATCTTCATAATCTAACATTTTTAACATTATATGAAAGCCAAGTTTGGAAAGTGCAATTTTAATAGTAGCGCATGGATTTATGTACAGCTAATACAACTTTATGTTGTTGAAATTATGTAAGGTACAAAAAGCATATTACAAACATTAAGATTTAGTATGCCTTTATAGTTTGCTTTATCTATTGATAGGATATAATAGAGAGGCTACCACATGCACGACCTGCCGAGCATATGACAGCTTTGCATGTGATTGCATATCAAATTTAGTACTATCCCAAAGTATTTATAATGAAAGAGCATTTATAATTTTATAGATAATCACCTTTCCTTTTTACTAAGACTGTTTCATCAACTATTCATTTGACAAATCAGAAAGCAAAGATTACTCCAAGACAAAAGAAATAGATAGTTCTATCAAAAAAATCTATCAAGGAATTGGTGTTTAACATTTTAAAGGGACGTAAAGCGTAACATGATAAAAGAGATAGTTCAATCAAAGACGTCTATCAAGGAATTGGTGTTTAACAGTTTAAAGGAAAGTAAAGCATATCGTATTATGCAAATTCAATTTATGACCCTAATGTTAAATTGCTCACTTGATCAACCTGAAGGAGATACTTCTACCTAATTGGGTCACAGCATTTAACGTGGGTTGGAATGTGTTCATAGTGAATGCATATTGGCTGTGTCTAGGCACCAGCGAATGTACTGTGTAAAACAGTAAAAGCCACAAAACACAGATACTTTTTCAGAAAGGAATCATTTCTATGCTGCATCTGTATCATACATTGGTGCTACTTAAATACTTGCACATACATCATCCCCAAAACTGTGTTGTCTTATTCCTCTCCAGAGTTGACTGGGTTTTTGAGAAAGACGTGGGCTGTGTGCTGACAGGGTAGTGGGGAGAAGAGTTCCGAGTAGGAGGAGGGCGTGGCATATGGTTCCTTTATGTCTTAGGTAGTTGGTTTGGATGGAGAGGAATAGGAGATCTTTTGATAGAGTGGAATCCATGTTGTGTAGGTTGAAAGGTATTCTTCTTAGAAATCTGTATAACTGGCTTTTTGAGAGGGGAACACAATTTATGATACAGTAGATTTTATTGAATCTTTATCGGTGGGATGAACCCTTTTTGGTAGAAGATGTTATTTTGTCTCCTTTTTTTGTGGGAGCTTTTGTGTACGGATGGCATTCCCTTAATGCCCTTTCTACATATTATTGTTTACTTATAAATTTTTTTTTTAATAATTTTCAGTAAATATCAATTACTCTCCAAAACTCCCTGGATAAAAAATATAAATTATTTATTTATTTTTTGACAAGACAAATCTAACACTTACTGATAATTAAGATGTGGTATTTAAAGTAAAATTCTTAAAAACATCGACAACAAATAATATTTAATGCTTTGACAACATCATAGCGATCAATCGATTACAAGAGGTCAAATTTATTTCCAATTCAATGTCCATAGAATTATAATAGTTGATCTTCTGATGTAAACTTTAGTATCATAAGTGAGGAGGTAGTGTATTCGGTAGATGCATAGAGATAGATAGTTTTTTCACATAACTTTTAATGGCAGCATTACTTTCCTAATTCAAAATTACATAATTATGAAGATGCAATATACATAATACATATAGATGTGTATATTAATTTGTCTTAATCATATCCATATCCTCTTTTATTTTTGGAATTTGTTGTATTGATGTGTCTGTACCACATCATATCCATGCAACAAAGGGTGAAAAACAATACTACCAAGCATTCTCATTCAGCAAACTTAAGGATGAGACTTACCGGTAACTGCTTTTTATTTTGGTCCAAAAGCAGTAACAAGTTCTAGAATATTGCTAAGAACCTACTGGTATCATTCAAAGCTGACAGAATTCAGCACCTTCCATCTTATCCCAATAATAACCCCGATATAAATGCAGCACGGCATTGTGGCAGTGATAGAATTTTGTAAGACATAATATGCATGTGTGATTTAATGCATGGAACAAATCTGTGATATCCCATCCCACGTCAATAGAATGTAAAAAACAAGTCTGGTTTAGCAGGTGGCTCTCATAATGCTCACACTCCTTCATGGAAAGAGGCAATCGCTACTCAGAGAAAGGCATAAGGAGGGAGGAGGACCTAAGCTTCTCCTCTAAGGGCTTTTCCACTCCTTGACCTAGTCACTCAAGCAAGCAAGGAGGAGGGTTAAAGGCTGTAATAGAGAATACCTTCCCTAGTTCCTCAGTGCACTAGCTGTAGTAGATGACCTGCAAGATAATTACCACCAATAATTCGGACTTAAGTTTTTGGGCCACATTGTTAGATTTTTTATTCAAATTACAAGGCTAGTTGTCTACTAAGAGTCGTTACAAATTTGATATTTGGGTCAAGCCCAAACCCACAATTGGGTAGATGTAAAATTAGTCCGATATATATAGAAACAAGTAAGATACTACTAATAACTCGGGCTTAAACTTTTGAATCATGTTATTAGAATCCTTATTTAAGTTATTAATCCAGTAGTCTACTTGGGTTATCACAAATGATATCAAAACTAGCTCTAGTCCTATAAAGGACTCTGTGGTGGTGTAAATAGAAGAGTAGATGCTCCAAAAGGGGGTAGAGGCCTTGCAATTGTATGTCTTGTGAACGTTAATGGGCCACTTTGTGTCTCCTCATGAGTTGCTATCCACAACGCTAACCAGAAGAAGAACCTAGGTTACGCAATGAGAGCGTTGTGTCTTCAAATTAGGATTATTGTGATATCTCAACAAGATGGAAAATTAGTATTATATGAACATAAACAAATAGGATAATACTAATAACTTAGGTTTAGAACTTTTAGGCAATGTTGTTAAACTTTTGATTTAAGTTATTGTGCTAGTAGTCCACATGAGGTGATAAATCGTAATTATTATAAAAAGTTCAAAGACAATGTTGAGAATGCCTTGGCTTTTTGCTCACTATAGAGTTGCATCCGCATAGATGTGACTCCCGTCCGAACGAGTTTTGACAGAATAGCGTAGTTTGTATCTGGAGCATTGCAGCTGAACAATGGGGATGGGCGGCCTGGACATCCCAAGGCAGTGGGGTTTCTGGAGGATTCCTTCTAGACGGATCCAAGGGGCATCTAAACGGAGGTGGCAGGGAAAATCTTTTGGTTGATAGCATCCAAACGGAACCTAAGGAATCCGAACGGATTGTGGCACGGGTAGCGCGCGAATTAAGATTTTTTATGTGTCCTTTTTTTTGGAACCCTATTTATATCTTGTTATACCTAAACCCTAGGTAGCAAATCCTAAACACTAGAGAGGCTCATAAAGAGGCTAAAGAGTGAAAGAGACTTGTGATCCTTATTGATTATTGTGGATTAATCTTTTCCTTGTATGTACACATAGGCACATCGAACCACGTATATTGTTGCGTTCTTGGTCATTTGTTCTTGTTTTCTTTATTGCTTTGTGTGGAATGAAGCCAATAGTGTTTCTGTTGCACACTAAGGGGTATTAGAGTTTCGATTTAAGGCTTTAATCACTCGATTACGGCAGAGATGACGAACACTAAGTATGAAGTCGAGAAGTTTACCGGTAATAATACCTTCTCTTATTGGAAGTGGCGTATGAAGGACCTATTGATCCAACAGGGGTCTCCGAGGCGCTACTCTGCAAGGCAAAAAAATTGCGGAAGATAAGAGATGACGATTGGGAGGAACTCAACGCAAAGGCTAGCGGTGCAATTCGTTTAAACAATGGTGATGATGTTATTCACTACGTGTTAGACGAGAAGACAGCGGAAGCTATTTGAAAAATAGTTAGAAGGCCTATATATGAAGAAAAATCTGGTGAATAAGTTGTACATGAAGAAATAGTTGTACAAATTGCAGATGAAGTCGTAAAGGAAGGTACAAACTTGTTGGAACATTTAAATGTTTTCAATATGCTTATCACACAATTATCAAGGTTTGTTGTAAAGGTTGATGATGAGGATAAGATAATACTCCTTTTTAACATTGCTTCCTACATCCTATGATCATGTTGTGACGACACTGATGTATGAGAAGGAGACTCTGGACTAAAAGAAGTTACTAGTGCTCTTATCACAGAAGATGAAGTGGGATGATGAAATGGATGCAGAAGGGTTTTTACCAGTAATTTTTTATTCGAAACATAAATTTTGGATACGGTCCAAGTCACGTGCGAAGAAAAGACATGGAATGTTTATACTGCCATTAAACTGGTTATTACAAAAACTAGTGTCAAGAGTTAAAGAAACATATGGAGAAGAAGAATGGAAAAACGCCTTCAAAGTCTGCCAAATTTGTACAGGAAAAACCAAACAGTGAGGTAAACGCACATTTATTTTTAGTTTCTTCTACCAATAATTTTTTATTTGAATCATAGATGTTGGATTCGGGGTGCTCATACCATATGTGCCCAAACAAAGATTAGTTTGACACATATAAACCTTTAATAGTAGCACTATTCTGATGGGCAATGATGCAGCATACAAGGCTATTGGTATAAACACAGTTAAAATTAAAATGTTTTGATGGTGTTGTAAGAGTTTGGGGTAATATCAAACATATTCCAGAGCTTAACAAAATTTTGATTTCTTTGGGGGCTTTAGATTCATTGGGTTGTATGTTCATGTCAAAAGGTGAAACTATAAAAATCAATAAAAGTGCCTTAATCGCCATGAAAGGGCACAAGGTTTGTAATTTGTACAAGCTAATTAGGAACGTGATAGTAAGCAGTGTTGCTTTATCTACACTAACAAAGTATAGCACAAATAACACTAAACTCTGGCATACACGACTCGATCATATTGGTGAACATGGTATGTTAAAAGCTTAGTGGTATGCTAGAGCTTCACAATAGAAATGTGTTGAAAGGTGTGAAGACGAACAGTAATGATTTCTACAAGTATTGTGCATATGGGAAACAACACGGGTCAATTTCAATATGGGTTCTCATACCAGTAAGGGTGCTCTCGACTATGTTCATTCAAATGTCTAGCAGCCAGTTACAATTTTGTCTTACAGTGGTGCCTATTATTTTGTCAACTTCGTTGATGATACTCAAGGAAGGTATGAATTTATTTCATAAAGCATGAGTATGATGTATTTAGTATTTTTAGGAAATAAAAAAATGCACGTTGAAAATAAGACAGGAAAGAAGATTAAATACTTGAGTACTAATAATGGCACAAAATGCAGAGACAAGACGTTTATGTTGTTCTGTGAATCAAAAGGCATTGTCAGGGGAACTCCACCGCAAAATGGGGTTGCAAAAAGAATGAATAGAACAGTGACAGAAAGGTTGGGTAGAGGTGTTTAACACGACATGCTTTATCAGTTATCATCAATAAATCTTCATCGTTAGCCATTGATTTCGAGATTCCACAGGAGGTGTGGTCAGGTAAATCAGTTGATTTATTGGACTTGAAAATATTTGGTTGTCCAACGTATGTGCATGTGTAGGTTGGAGAACGGTTAAAGCTTGATCCCAAGTTAAAAAAGTTAATTTTCTTGGCTATAAGAGCTGCATGAAGAGATACACGCCATGGGACCTAGTTGCCAAGAAAAAGGTGATCAACAAAGATGTCGTTTTGATGAGGCATCTATGCTAAATCAGAAGGAAGAAGGTTCAGTTCATGACGGGTCCAAGAAGAAGTCAATAGTTGAGGTGGATTTTGATGATGATGGTTCACCCGGTGATTTGAGTGTGAGTGGTACAAACTTACATCGGTGTGATTTTCGTAAGAATATTTTTTTTTTGTTGATGATGAACCTTGGAAAATTGTGGGTAAAAGGAATGTCTGGATCAATTTTCCAGACAGATCTACGAGGAAGCTGCTAAATGTTAGACATATACCAGGGTAGAAAAGAAATCTAATTTCTGGGAGCAGCTTGACGACGAAGGTCATGTGGTTAGTTTCATTGGTGGATTGTGGAAGATCACCAAAGGATCTCTTGTAGTTGCTCAGAGAAAGAAGATACCCTATGCATGACGACAAACAACAAGCTCTAACTTCACCGTTTTCAAAGATTTGCCAGTTTTAGAAAAACTGACCATCTTCATTCCTATCAGATGGAAAGTTACCGGGGATGAAATATTGACTTGGATTTGTGTGAGAAATGTATCTTCGACAAGAAAAAGATGGTTAATGTTTATAAAATTGGCAAATCTTTGAAGACGTAGAAGTTAGAGCTTGTTCATACAGATGTGGAGACTTGCACCAGTTTCATCAGTTGGGGGATCATCTTTTTTGTCAATTTCTTCGATGATTCGACAATGAAGGTATGAGTTTATTTTTTGAAAAAAAAAATTCGATATGTTTTCTACTTATGAAACAAGTCTGGAAGTCAAGTGCTTGAGATTAGACAATGGTGGGAAGTACATTGATACTGCTGGGTTCAAGGAGTTATGTGCTTTGAACGGGATCAAGATGGAAAGACCCCGCCCCAACCCCCCCCGCCCCCCCGGGTCGCCGAAAAAAAGACGACTCAACTAAACGGAGTTGCTTAACAAATAAATAAAACTTTGATTGAAAGTGTTAGAAGCATGAGAATTCCTTCCGGGTTACCACAAACGCTCTGGGCCAATGCAGTTAACACTGTAGCATTTCTAATAAATCGTGATTCATCTGTCCCTTTGAATACCTAAAGCAGCTGGAGCGAAAAAGAAGTAAACTAGTTGTTTATAAAAGTTTTTGGCTGCGTTTCCTATGTTTACATTGATGCTGATAGTAGAAACAAACTCGAGTCTAAGTCAATTAAATGCACCTTTATTAGATATGGCACTGATGAATTTGGTTATCGATTTTGGGATGATCAAAATCGTAAAACTATTCGTAGTCGGGATGTCATTAATGAAAAGGTTATGTACAAAGATAGGACTGTGCCTCTGATGTTTATCCTACCAAGTCTAAGCATGTTGAGTAGAGGAGATATCTGATAGAGATGTGAGCAACATAGTACAAAGTGATCCTGACAATGTTGTTCAGCAGGCAGAACCACATACTCCTACGATGGAGTTAAGATGGCTTACTAGATTCCATATAACTACATAGCAATATTTACCTTCTTTGTATTATGGGTTGCTATCTGGTGGGGGTGAGCCAAAATGTTATGATGAAATTTTGCATGTTGATGATTCAACAAAGTGGGAGTTTTCCATGCAAGATGAAATGGATTCTTGCACGAAAAATGAGACGTGAGAATTAACTGAACTACCACAGGGGAAGAAGGCTATGCATAGCAAATGGGTTTATCAGATTAAGAAAGAATATGACGACAACAAACGGTATAAAGCCAATTTGGTTGTTAAGGAGTTTAACATAAAAAGGGCATCAACTATACTGAGATTTTTCCTTCAGTTGTGAAGTTGGCAACTATCAAACTTGTGTTGGGGATCGTGGCTACAGAGAATTTGCATCTTGAGCAGATGGATGTAAGATAGCATTCCTCAATGGTAATTTGGAGGAGGATGTTTACATGAAGCAATCACAAGGGTTCTGCAAACTAAATAAAAGTCTGTATGGTTTGAAATAAGTACCGAGACACTAATATAAGAAATTTGACAAGTTCATAAGAAAGAATAATTGTGTCATATGCCAAGCAGATCGTTGTTGCTATTTCAAGAGTTTTGACAATAGCAATATTATTTTACTTTTGTATGTTGACGATATGCTTAATGTAAGGTTAAGCATGTAGGAGAAAAATGAGTTGAAGGGTCAGTTATCAAAACAATTTAAAATGAAAGATTTGGGTACTGCAAAATAGATTCTCGGGATAAGGATCAAGAGGGATAGAGTTGCACGGACTTTGATGATATCACAGGGGGAATATGTGAAAAAAGTTCTAAATAAATTCAGTTTCCTAAATGCAAAACCTGTGAGCACTCCCTTGACTAGTCACTTCTAACTTTCTAAGGATCAATCACCTAAGACCCATCAGGAACAAGAGTACATGCAACAGGTTCCATATGCCTCAGCTGTCGGAAGTCTAATGTATGCTTATTGTTTGTGCGAGGTCAGACATATCACATGCAATGAAAGTTGTTAACAAGAACATGAGCAATCTGGGAAAGTAGCATTGAGAGGCACTACAGATGCGACTTTGTGTTTCGGACGACCTTTGATGGATTTACAAGGTTACGTGAATGCGGGCTTGGGTGGTGACACATATCATAGAAATAGTACTACCGGCTATGTGTTTTCATTGGGTGGGTGGTATGACAATTAGTTGGTGTCTTAGTTGCATAATAAAGTGGCTCCATTTATGATGAAAGCAAAGTATGTTGCCGTTACTGAAGCCAAGAACGAGATAACTTGGTTATAGTGTTTTTATATGAATTGAGTAAGAAAAAGTAAGACAAAACTTTGTTCAGTGATAGTCATAATGCCATTCATTTGTGAAGAATCTGGTAGTTCATTCTAAGACGACGTACATTCAGTTGATGTATCATTTCATTCGTTTGCTTTTGGATGAAAAGATTCATGGCAATGAGAATCCAGCTGATATGTTAACGAAGGCGTTCACTATTGAGAAATTGAAGCTATGCTCCATTTCAGTTAGTCTTCTGGCTTGAAGATAAAACCTTGTTGCATTTGGGTTGATTTGCTTTGTGATGGTGGAAGTTTTCTAGTATGGTTTGGGCCGTGTGTTGAATTAGTCCACAAGTGAAAGATTGTTGGGATTTGTGGAACCTGATAAGCATCTGAGTACGGAACAACAGTGGGCAGCGCCAGCAGGGCACTAGCAGAGGGCTCGAGCGCCAGTTTTCCAAAAGCGGCCACTAGCGGGGCACTTGAGCGCCAGCATGTTTTGTGATTTTTCAGTTTATGGTGCTAGCAAGCACTCATCGAGCAATCGAGCACCTCACCACCTAAACGTTTTAAACCTTAAGCTGTTTATATTAGTTTTTGGTGCCTTCACCAATTAAGTAGCATAAAAGTTGCTAGAAAAGCACTTGTATTCTTTGTCTCATATAGTGAAACCCCACAGCAGTCATATACATAGCCCTAATTAGGTGAACTACATAAATCTCGTGTTTATTGTGTGTGATATTATTATCGTGTTCAATATTTGTCTTGTTTGCATTTGTTATTCTCATACATCCAGTTGGGGGTTTATTCTTAACCCCAACAGCATTCAAAAAGCCTAATCCACAAACAAAATGGAAAGACAAATCAAATTTCAGCAGGTACTTCTTCTTCTTATTATGTCTACTAAATAATTACCTAAAATACATCGCAAACTTAGCATAGCTATTTAGTGCGAACGAAAATAACTTCTCATGTAAATCAGATGCATATGCATAACATAAGCTTACAAACTATATACCAAGTTTGGATGAGAGTGAACGAGCTAACCTATAAAACTCTATTTTATCATCGGAAACACTCCATTTTATTATTTTGAAAGAACGAATGAACGAGCTAACCTATAAAGCTCTTCGAAGCTAAGGCCGCTAGCATTGTGATTGTAAATCTCATGAATCGCGTGCTCCAGAATCTTCCACGTCTTGTCAGCGTACTTGGGATCCACCACCACCTTGTGCTTGAAGGCCTCTATCTGAAAATTCCTCTTCTTCTGATTATTACTCATCTTCCCTCCCTCCCTCCCACCCTCCCTCCCACACAATACACCAATTTCAACTCCTCAACTCAAATCGAACGCCAAAATCCGCCTCAAAATGACAATTCTAATCAATCAGCTTCCAATAATTGTCAAAAATGGCGATCAACTCAAATCGAACGCCAAAAGCCACCTCAAAATGACAATTCTAATCGATCAGCTTCCAATAAATTTTCAAAAGCCGCGATTGCAACTCATGATATGAATGTCTAAACGCATATGTGAATAGAGCGGCAACCTTTGAATCAAAGGGTGAAAATGGCCGGTGAGAGGAGATCGACTGCGGACCAAATGAGGGTTGTAGAAGCCGGAGGCCGGTAATTCGTCGGAAGGTTTTGTGTAGGATTGAGCATAGAGAAGATTGATTTAATAGGGTTTGGGAGGGAGGAAAAGAATACGTGAAGCTCAGAAAATTGGGGTTGCAGCTAAAAGAGTAGGAAAATCTGAGAGGATTGGGATTTAGAAGATTTGTGTCGGGCGTTCATCTAACAGGTTAAAAATGAGTTCCTCTACAAATTTAAAACACAAAATGAGGATTGGGATTTAGAAGATTTGTGTCGGACGTTCATCTAACAGCTTAAAAATGAGTTCTTCTACAAATTTAAAACACAATTATATAAATTTGTTGGTGTTTGGCACTAAACATCGATATGGTTCTTTTAATATATTGCCGGCATGCAAGAACGATTATGTCGAATTATATTGAAAATTGTGCCAAACTTGATTATTAATTAGGCCGGTTGTGTGTAACCTTGAACCAAAATCTACTAAATCAAATTTTGCCTCATCGAAGAAATTTTTTAACAAATATCCAAATATTTTTGATAAAACAAAGATTGAAATGAATTTGAATGGAATTTTACTAAGATCAACTAAAGTATAAATTAGAGTTTTTTTTTATGGGAGTACAGGGGCAGCAGAGAGAGGAGAGAAGGGGAGGGGAGAAGGGGGTTGGGGGAACTCGAATCGCTGATCGGGTAAGGAGCCTATAAGGCTATGGCCACTGAGCTGCCAAGCTTCTCGAGTATAAACTAGAGTTGAAATTAAAATTAAAACTAAAACAAGAAATTTGAACCAAATCATAGAAATTGAATATACGAAAAATACAAGATATGAAATTAAAGAAAGCTCAAGACTTTGATATGTAGTTGATGTGCGTCTTCTTCTTTATAGACCAACCAAATAATCGTTGTCCCCGATTATCTCCGCTTCTTCCTCTACTAATGGCTACTAGCCAACTTTCACATGTTTCTTTTAACTAGCAACTACTTCTTTTTCTTTCTCCAGCTTGCATAGCAAATAATAACTAATTCTTCTAGAAATTGCCATGTGTCCATTCCATAACTATATTTTTCTATTTTTTAGTCCATGCTCACCCATTTTACTCCTAGTTAATAACAACTTCCATTTTTTCTTTTCTCACTTTTATTCCGCATTGCTATATGTTGCACATCTTTTTAAATCATCAACTTCTCCCTTTATCCTAGGAATTCTAAAAATTCTTTATTTCTCTAGGCGCCACATAATATTTCAGATGTGGTCTAACCAATGCGCCCCCCCCCCCACCCCCTCAAATATCATTTTTTGAACAAAGAAAGATATTTGAATATAAGACATTTTCACTGGAAAAAACTAATATTAACAAAGCCGTGAAAATCCTTAAATAGCTGGTTAGCTTCTATTTGAATGACATTTCCGTTCTGAAAAATTTTCAGGACTGTAAAAAGTTTTTGACACACATGCTTCTATTCAGGCTTGTATTCCATCTTATAAAGATTCTAGAACTGTATAAAGCTCTTGAAACCCTGGCTTTTGTTCAGGTCTGCGCCGATATGAACCGGCCTAGCTGCTAGTCTCCTTAGCTTTGAAGTCAAGAAATGTAGGTAAATACTAATATGGAAGTAAATTGGAAATCCTAAGAGCACTTCAGGTCCTATCATTCTTTTCTTTTTGTAGTTCGATGAGAGCTTTTTGTAGAACACATTTTTACTGTGTACGACTTCTTTTCCAATCAGGTATGCTGTTAGCCTAGACAGCATGGCCTGTAGGGCTGCGACCTTCTCAATTGTTAATGACTTCATCCTATATGTGCTTATCAAGATCTATTGTCTTTACTGGTCAATAATTTATAGAGATCAAGAAAATCATTAAGATGCCATGAGATATAAAGCTAACAAAGAAACCAGCACTTTTCTCTATCCCCTCATTCTTTAAGACAATAACTAAAGGCAACACTTCAACCTAGATGGCAAAGTTTCATGCCTGGGTGGCTTAGGAAAAACTTCTATATTCCCTCTGATTTTCTTCCATTTTCTCTATGTCTCATTTCATGAAAAAGATTGGCCTTTCTATAAGAGCTTTGAATTTTGTTAGAGCCTTTTCTTGCCCCACTCATTCATGCTAGAATTCGTTTGGTCCTAGTGCTTAAGCAGGATGACCTGGCGGGAAGTTAATGGTTGCTCCTACTTATGCTCCTTATTAGACCTATATTTTAGGTTAAAGAATGTCAATTCTTGTTCTAGGCTTTAAGCATATTATGCCCTTTTGATGCTTTAGGCTTCTTTATTTTCTGTTTGGTTTGCCTGAATCTCTGCAATATCTTTTTTGGGATTTTATCATGACCTTTTTCATAGCCATGAGAACTTAGCTAAGATGGGTCAAACAACCCATTGCCATAGTAGAGTCAGTTGGGGGTTAACTGTTCTAGGCTTTTTGTAAGTTGGCTTAGTTATCCTAAAGTTCCTAACTCCCTTATTGTCTTCGACCACTATAGGCCGATGGGGTTGAAAGTCTGGAATTCTTCATTTGTTCTCAGAAAATAATGGTTCCTTATCGATTCTGATAATCTCCTGATCCCACAATTCTTTCCGCTCTGATGGTGAATCTCTGAAAAACTCTTGCATCATATCCATAGTTTCCAAATGGAGTTTCATGTAGATCGGCCTATCCACTAGTCTGATGGCCTGCCCAAACTGCTCTTGAACAATGTCCATCATTTGTTCCTTGTTCAAGAACAGACTTTGGTGCTGTACAGGGTTGAAATTTCCAAAACTAATATGCCCCTGCCACTGCCCCATAGTTCGGCATTAGTTGATGTGAACAAAGGGATTGTGTCCCTCCAAGGTTAGATGCTTGGCTTATGGAAAGAGGGAGAAAATGTTGATTGCTGTTGTTACCTTCTCTTACCTCGTTCGGTCTATGACGCATGAGAATCCCAACTTGCTCACCATGATGCCCCGTAGCACAAAGCCATTGAAGGATGATCCTCGATGAAAAGCTGGTTGCACCTAAAGAACCCAAATAGGTTGTTTCAAAGCTTGTTGATCTACTACCACCTTCTCGTTGAGTAGCGTTGTCATCTTCTCGTGGCTTAAGCCAAATCCTAAATTGGGGCCGTCAAGTACTAAGACAAGGACTAAGACAACTCCTTGTTGGCCTCCAAAAGGTAATCTTTCATGCTTTCAACCGTGTTTTGCAAATCGGTGCGCAGGGCCAAGCTGCGTTGCGACTCGGCTTCAAAACCTTTTGGTGATGAACTTCTTGTGGTTTGGCTAACCACAATTTTTTCTTAGCCTCTTCCTGCCATTGTGCTTCTGAACAACACTTAGATCCCACCGGGCGTGCCAAAAATTGTTAATGTTTCACACTAAAAATTGTTTAGGACATTTTGATGTATTGCAAGCGTGCCAAGACGATTACGCCTAATTATGTTGAGAATTATGCCAAACTTGACTATTAATCAAGTCGATCGTGTGTAGCTCGAAGCAAAAGCTACTAGTTCAAATTTTGTCTCAATGAATAGGACTTTCAATAAATATTCAAAAAATTTTTTATAAAATGATAAGAATAAACTCGCAAGGAAAAACGAACGAAGAAATGAATTTAAACGGAATTTTACTAACATCAAATGGAAGATAAACTTGAGCTAAATTTGAAATTAAAGCTGAAAGGAATTTGAGCTAAATGACAGAATTGAAGATATGAAAAATACAAGATATGAAAATTAAAGAAAGCTTGGGGGCCTTAGTGTGTGTTTTCTTCTTTACTACCATGCTCAACTTATAGACTAACCAAATAACTGTTGTCCCCAATTGTTTTCACTTCTTCCTCCACTAA
The DNA here is from genome assembly GCA_032270985.1 of Heliamphora pulchella. Taxonomy (NCBI): domain Eukaryota; kingdom Viridiplantae; phylum Streptophyta; class Magnoliopsida; order Ericales; family Sarraceniaceae; genus Heliamphora; species Heliamphora pulchella. Next base: position 1,458 of record JAULJZ010218332.1, on the reverse strand, counting down.
TGGCTACTAGCCAATTTTCATACTTTAATTCTTTTTTGGAGTGACACGTGTCACATGATTTTTTACTAGCAACAATTTTTTTTTCTTTCTCCAGCTTGCATAGCAGATAATAACTAATTCTTCCAACAATTGCCATGTATTTATTCCATAGTTATTTTTCTATTTTTTAGTCCATGCTCACTCATTTTACTCCCAGTCAATAACAACTCCCTTTTTATCTCTCCTCACTTTTTTCCCACAATGCTACATGTTGCACCTCTTTTTAAATCATCAACCGCTCCCTTCTTTCTAGGAATTCCAATTTTTTTTATTTCTCTAGGTGCCCCATAATATTTCAGATGTGGACCAAACAAAATCATTAATTCTTAATAGTAAGAACGTGTTTTTGTTTAGATAATACATATTCTTACCCATAAAAAATACTAATACATAATTAAATTTGTGATTGAAATCATTATATTTAGGCATTGCTTAGTAACATTTATACTTTTCTATTTTTATTTATAATAAACAAAATTATATTCTGTACAAGTTTATTTTGAAAAAAGTATGAGATAATTAGAGAATTTGCAAGGAGCACTATTAAAGGTGAGTATGACTATGGTAGCTGAATGTGATAATAAGTGACGACACCCAAAGATGATCGAGTTAAAGCAACCAATGGTATTTAAGTTGAGGAGCTTAGATGTAGAAGAGTTCATAAAAATGGCCGTCAATGGTCGAAAGTAGGTAGGTAAATGCACTAAAAATGATGGCCGCAGGTAGTGATGACAATGACGGCAGCAATGATAGGTGGATGTAGTAATCGGTGAGCGAAAGTGTCAATCAGTAGGGATAGCTGCGGGTGGTGGTGGTGTTAGCTAGTGAAAAAAATGACAGCTTATATGGAGAGCTGGTGGGTCGAGATGATGACTTGTTGATGAGGTAGTAGGTGGATACAATGGTGGTGGGTTAGAGAAGGTAGGAGGAGGTAATGGTTGATGCATAAAAGTAGTGGCCGAACGTAGTGGCGATGATAATGACTACGAACAATGGGTGAAGGTGGCGGTCGATGGAGAAATGTGGTAGTAGTTGCTAGGGGGAGGTGGTAGCCGAAGGTGGTGGCTAGAAGCCGGAGACCGGAGATATTTAATGGTGATAGTAGTAAAAGGTAAACACAATCAAAGGTAATGTTAAAGAGAGGAGAACATGAAAAATCTATAATACAAATCACAATGTTGTTGATGTTGATAGGTATTCTATGTGACATTACCCCTCCATCTCTCTCTCTCTCTCTCTCTCTCTCTCCATTTATAATTTAAATTTTTTCACACTTTTAATTTTAAATTCAACATTTTTTCTTCCTTTTATTTCATATTCAATTTTTTTATATTTGATTATGAAGAAATTGAGAAGATTGTATATTTTATGTATATCAAAACTGTACAATATATGGTCTCGTTATAGGCGAATATGGAT
>JAULJZ010218321.1:0-17972 GCA_032270985.1 Heliamphora pulchella | reverse complement strand
TCACCGAAAATATAGACCCATATAAGATCGCACCCTCTAATGAATCAAAATAACGAATATTAAATATACGCAAATCAGTAATTATTTCAAGAATAAGAGGTTAAGCACTATTCATAATAACCTTGGGTGTGAATTAATTTATATAGTCAGTACGAAATTAATTACCCAAATGTCCCGTTTAATACACACAAAGTGTACTAACACAGAGAGTCCGAACAATAGACGATACTATTATCTGTTCCCTGTAACTAAGATAGGCCTACTAAAACTCTGTGCTACAGTCATACCGATGGTATGTCTATTTCCATCTAAACTGTGAATATAAAACTTATATTATGCAACAACCTAAAATCTGATCTTCTGTGTGCAAGCCGTACTCTACACACCAAATTAAATACTATACAGAATATTGGATATCCATGCATATAAAAGAAATGATACACATACATTGGTCATAATGATTCTCATAAAATAAAAAATTAATTTTATTAAAATAAAATTAAATACTAAAATCATAGTTTTTAGTATACCAATCCTAACAATCTCCCACTTATACTCAAAACCATGCTGCCATATATCTGACTCCCATGCAAAGTTTTAGCTGGAAAGCTCTTTGTAAAGGATCTGCAAGGTTGTCTCCTGATGTAAGCTCTATGTCTGACTTGAAATCTGAGTCTGTGTACCCCAAAGGTACTAAACTGTCTGCCGGGTCAACAAACGTATAATTCTTAGTCCTTTTCAGGTACTTGATTATATATCCTTTATCGTAGTCTAATGCTCCTGTCCTAGGTTAGACTAATATCTGCTAACCATGCCAATGGCAAAGCAGATCTCGGGTCTAGTGCAAAGCATAGCATACATGAGGTTTCCTACTGCCGACGCATAAGGAACCGCCTTCATCTTCTCTATCGCATCAGGTGTTTTAAGACACTGATCCTTGAATAGAGTGATTCCATGCCTGAAAGGGAGAAATCCTTTCTTGGAATCCTGCATGCTAAAACGAGCAAGGATATCATCGATATACATTGCTTGTGATAAGCCCAACATCTTCTGTTTTCGATCTCACATAAGCTTGATCCCAATGATGTGACTGGCTTCTCCCACGTCCTTTATATCGAACTGCCAAAATAACCATACTTTAATCCTAAATAATACCCCCACATCATTTTCGATGAGTAAGATATCGTCTACATAAAGTACTAGGAAGATCACCACGCTTGCGTCACGCTTCTTGTACACATAGGACTCATTTGGAATTTGATCAAAATCATAAGATTTTATAGCATGATCAAACCGAGTGTTCCAAGACCTCGATACCTGCTTAAGTCCATAAATAAATCTCTTAAGCTTGCACAACATGTGCTCCTGGCTCTTTGCAATGAATCCGTCTGGTTGAATCATATAGATACACTCATCAACACTTCCATTAAGAAAAGTTGTCTTAACGTCCATTTACCATATTTCATAATCAAAATGAACGGCAATGGATAAGAGAATCTGGATAGACTTAAGCATGGCTACCGACGAAAAGGTTTTCTCATAGTCGATTCCTTCTATCTGAGTAACCCCTTTTGCAACAAACCTAGCTTTGAAGGTTTCAACCTTCCTGTCTACTCCTCTCTTCCTCTTATAGATCCACTTGCATCCAATAAGTTTTATCCCTTTGAGTGGTTCTACAAGTTTCTAGACCTGATTGGAATACATAGATTTCATCTCTGAATTCATAGGCCTTTGCCAAAGATCTACATCTTTGTCTTGTAGTTTTTCATTGTAGTTATAAAGCTCGGTATCCAGTTCTGTCAAGATCTTGTCAAATGACTCTCTCAAGAACATTTACCGATCAGGTAAACTCTCCAACTACGACAAGGCAATACTTGTGTCTATGTACTAACAGTAATACGCTGTGTAGAATCTGAACCCTGTGCATCAGCACCCTGTTCTTGATTTGCACCTGTCCCGATAATCCTCCCACTACGACGAGATAATAGAATATCAGTGACTTGTGGTTCCTCTTTCGTTCTACTGGTATTTCCTCTTAGTTCTTCCAGAGTAATATTGTTTTTGGACTTGTGGTCCATAATATAATCCTCTTCCAAGAATCGGGTATTGGTGCTAACAATGACAGTCATGCCCCAAACCCAAGGTCACGTGAAAATCCACCGAATGCCAGTTTTTATGAAAATACAAGTTTTTATACATTCAAAACTGCCTGTTGAAAACAATAGAATACCCCACAGAAGAAAAGATGCATCTCTCATAAAGAAAAATATACAGTTCCAACATACATACAGTATATTGCCTAATGGCATACAAACCGTGCCTTCAGGATCAGGCATACCAAAAAAGAAAACTATTACAGACTTCCAACATCCGTCAGCACGGGCATCACTAGATCTACTCAAGATCATCATCCACATCATCACCTAAAAATGATTTTACAGAAAATGCCACCCGTGAGCCGAAGCCCAATAGAAATAGATAATAAAGTTGAAAAGCATGAAATATGCAATCATATAGAGTGGGAGCGAACTCAACCACAAAACCCAAAAGGTTTTCCATCCAAAACTCTCAAGTTTTGCCATCAGACTACACCAGTCTCCCAAAATAGTTTTATTAACATAAAACCCATGTTTTCATCCTTCAAACCATGTGTTGCAAATAGTGCAAATAAACCACCACAGTTAAGGAAAACAGTAATCAAAACATTGTTCCCTCACGAAATGTACTATCGTAGAAAAAGAAGAAGAAAGAGATCCTATGTACCGACTCCATCACAAGGCGATAGAGGTAACAACTATAGACTCCTGCCCATTACCTAGTTCCAGCATCACTCAAGACCTACTAGGTAATGACAAGTTCTATACAGAGCACTATAACGATCCACTTAATTTACGGGCGACAACCCAAGGGAACTAAGCACCAAACCGTCTCAATTTACGGGGAGTAACTCGAAGGACCTGAGTACCTACGCTGCGCACGTTTTTGAACTTACACCGAGGGCAACTCGTGCCAAATACACGTTATCTCGGTACATTTAGATAATCTTCTAAAATTAGTACCGTAGCTCAACTACGAAAGCATTTCCTTAAAACAATACATTATACATGTATATAGATCCATCCATCAACATGGAGATCAACAAAATATTTTCAAAATAAATTTCTCCGTTTTCAATAAAATGTTTCAAAACATGAGACTCAACCCTGAAGGCAAGCTCCAAACCTCCAAAACACCAAATGTTGAGATTTTTCACAAACCACCATTTTCTACCGTTTTCAAGAAAACCCTTTGAAAACTATACTACCGCATGTCATATAGTACTATAAGCTAAGAAAAGTGAACAACATGCTTTCTATCAGAAAAACAAGGCTTAAATAAAAAATATGACATTTGATGCATTTTCTACCCGGTGAAAACACATATAATTGCATGTAACACTCTCATAACAGTAGTAGGTCTAGAATCCTACCTCGTTGGATCAAAACCCAATGCCTCAAAAATCAAACCTCGTCAAAATGAGAATCTGACCGGATGAGCGCAAAGGTAACAGCGTAGATAGCAAGGATCCACAAGCTAATCGTTGAAAACTAGGCTCAGGCGGGTCAAATATGTAGAGAGAAGGCAAAGAGAATGAGAAAAAGAAAACTTTTCCAAACATTTCAGCCCACTGGATACTTATAAACTCGCCAAAAAGGTAGTTCAGTTGACTAAAGAGGCCACTTTAGTAGACTGAAGCTCCTCAAAAAACGTGAACTGCCACAGTTCAGTCGACCGAACCCCCTGGTTCAGTCGACCGAACTTAAGAAAAATAGTTCAGTCGACCGAATATAGCCGTCCAGTCAACCGAACTCTAGGGTATGAGCCTACTATTTTTTATTTCGATTTTTGCATTCTAAGGCCAACCAAACAAGCCTAAACAAGGTCCGAGAAAGTGTAAAACACATCTACATGCTGTTTTACAACTGCAAAACATAAACCATGCGTCGATGATATATAACATGAAGGAAAACACATCATCATTTACATATATCAAAAATAAAATGGTACAGGGTCTCACAACTCTCCCCCCTTAAGGAATTTTACCCCCGAAATTCACTACAAGGTCACGAGGTAAACAGGTCTAGGTATCTAGCACACATCCCTAACTCAAGCTCCCAAGTCGCTTCCTCATCCCCGTGATGAAGCCACTGAACTTTAACATATGCAATCGTTCTCCCCCGCAACACTTGCTCCTTTGTATCTAGAATCCTCACTGGTTGCTCCTCATACGTCATATCCTCAGCAACCCGCAACTCAGCCCAATCTAATACATGTGAAGGATCGGGCTCGTATCTCCGAAGCATCGAAACGTGAAAGACGTTGTGCATAGATGCCAACTGAGGCGGCAAGGCCAGACGGTATGCTACTACCCCAATCCTCTCCAGGATCTTGAAGGGTCCAATAAAACGTGGTGGTAGCTTCCCGCGACCGCCAAATCTCATCAGCCCTCTACGTGGCGAGACCTTCAAGAACACGTGATTTCCCACTGTAAACTCCAAAGGTCTCCTCCTCTGATCTGCATAACTCTTCTGGCGGCTCTGAGCTGTCACCAGACGCTGACGAATCACGACAATCTGCTCCGTCGTCTTCCGTACCAAGTTGGGTCCCAAAATAGTGGTCTCATCCACCTCTGTCCAACACACTAGCGATCTACATGGCCTACCATACAGAGCCTCATACGGTGCCATCCCAATACTGGATTGATAGCTATTGTTGTACGCAAACTCTACCAATGATAGATGATCCTCCCAAGAACCCCGAAAGTCAAGCACGCAAGCTCTCAACATGTTCTCTAAAATCTGGATGGTCCTCTCAGACTGACCGTCGGTTTGTGGGTGAAACGATGTGCTAAAAGTCAAGCTAGTCCCCAAAGCCTCCTGAAGACTCTGCCAAAAGTGCGATGTAAAGCATGGGTCTCGATCAAAAACAATAGTCACGGGTACTCCATGTAGTCGGACTATCTCTCGAATGTATAATTTGCTCAATCTGTCCACTAGATCTCTCACTCGAATAGGGAGGAAGTGCGCAGACTTTGTCAACCTATCAACCACAACCCAAACAGCGTCAAGTCCCGCCGGTGATCGAGAAAGTCCTGATACGAAATCCATCGTGATATTCTCCCACTTCCACTCCGATATAGGTAATGGCTGCAGCAATCCTGCTGGTCTTTGGTGTTCCACCTTCACTTGTTTACAAGTAAGGCATCGAGAAACAAATCTGATCACATCTCTCTCTATTCCCGTCCACCAGAATTGACGACGCAAGTCATGATACATCTTCGTGCCTCCCGGATGCACTACAAGACGTGAGTGATCAAACTCATGTAGCAACTCAGCACGGCACGACTCTGGTATAAACAGTCACCCTGTCAGCCTCAAACTCTGATATGAACCCACCATCCATCCTGCTGTGTCCTTTCCACTAGCAATGCGGTCCCGAATCATCTGAGCCTCCTGAACGGTCCGCTGAGCCTCTAACACGTGTGCAACTAATGCAGGCTGTGAAGCTACAAAATATAAAGTCACACCTTCCCCTGTCTCCTTGAGACACTAATCAAACTCTCCAACAGCTCCAAGCATGTCCCATTCCCGTATAATCACAAAAGCTAACGAGCCATGAGATCTCCTGCTGAGCGCATCAGCTACGACATTTGCCTTCCCCGGGTGGTACTTCAAATCAAAGTCATAATCTCCCAACAACTCCATCCATCGCCGCTGGCGAAGATTCAGGTCTTTCTATGAAAATAAGTATTTTAAGCTCTTGTGATAAGAGAAAACCTCGAAATACTCACCATATAGATAATGCCGCCATGTCTTCAAAGTGAAGACCATGGCTGCTAATTCCAAATCATGTGTCGGGTAATTCCTCTCGTGTGACTTTAGCTGTCGCGAGCTGTGGGCTACAACCTTACCTCCCTACATCAACACACAACCCAAACTGTCAAGTGACGCGTCACAGTACACTGCATACCCCAGACTTCTCTCAGGAATAATCAACACTGGGGCACTGGTCAATCTCCTCTTCACCTCCTAGAAAGCTGACTCACAGGACTCACTCCAGACGAACATAACTCCCTTTCGTGTCAGATGCGTCATAGGTGTTTCCAACTTGGAAAAATCCTTGACGAACCGTTGATAATAACCTGCCAAACCCAGGAAATTGCAGATCTCAAAGACGTTCTTCAGTCGCTGCCAATCCATCATAGCATCTGTCTTGGACGAGTCCACTGATACCCCATCCTTCGACACCACGTGCCCAAGAAATCTCACCTCTGTCATCCAGAACTCGCACTTCTCGAACTTCTCATGCAAGCGATGTTCTCTCAGAAGCTGCAAGACGATGTGCAGATGCTCCTCATGCATCTCCCTCGTGGGCGAATAATCCAAAATATTATCCATGAACACGACCACAAAACTGTCCAAATAGGAGTGGAAGATACAGTTCATCAAACCCATAAATATCGCAGGGGCATTCGTCAAACCAAATGGCATAACCAGAAACTCGTAGTGACCATAACGAGTCCGAAAGGTGGTCTTCACTATGTCCTCGTCCCTAATCCTCAGTTGGTGATACCCTGACCTCAAATCAATCTTTGAAAAGCAGCAGGACCCCCTCAACTGATCAAATAAGTCATCGATTCTCGGCATCGAATACATGTTCTTCACCGTTACCTAGTTTAGTTTCCTGTAGTCTATACATAGTCTCAATAGCCCATCCTTCTTCTTCATGAACAAAGCGGGTGCTTCCCACGACGACGTACTCGGCCGTACAAACCCTTTGTCCAGCAACTCCTGTAACTGCACCTTGAGTTCTTGCAATTCAGCATGTGCAAAGCGATAAGATAGCATAGAGATAGGAGCAGTTCCTGGAACAAGATCAATGGAGAACTCCATATCACGGCTCGGTGGCAACTCAAACAGATCGGCAGGAAAGACGTCTAGATAATCACACACCACAGGGGGTAACACTCCTCGAACCCCAACCGGCTCATCCAACTTGAACGCAGAAAAGAGAGAACCCAAGTCCCCTCGAACCCGAGAAGCACCGAGCATAGACACTAACCCCTCATCCCGATCACCCACAAAGTAAAAGCAATCACCTTACGGTGTACAGATCGACACTCTCTGTCGCTCACAATATCTATAAAGGCACGGTAGGTAGCCAGCCAGTCCATTCCTAGGATGACATCAAACGTGGTCATGTCTAGAATAACAAAGTCAAACACTAAACAATGACCGGTGACTTCCAACACGCAGGATCTACAAACAAGACTCAACGTCACATTCCTACTGATTGGGGTCTCTACGCTCATAGTACCACCCAACCAGTCCATGTCCAACCCCAAAGCAGATGCAAAAGCAGATGATATAAACGAATGTGATGCTCCGGTGCCGATAAGAACACTGACCCATGATCTAAAGACTAGAAAAGTACCTCTGATCATGGCTGGTGTAACGGCAGCATCGGATGCAACTGGTGCTTTGGAAGCACTGCTATCGATAAGAACATAAACCCTGGCTTGTGGTGGTCTGGTCTGCCCACCATAACCCTGAGTCGATGGCTGCCTCACTGACTGAGCTAAACCCCCTCCTTCAGTAAACCTAGAAGTTTGAGCCCGAGGCTGCTGCGAAGCCTGTCGCCTCTATACAAATGAAGCAGCTGGCGCTCCTATCGCACCCTAGATATTCCCCTCTCCGAGACAATGTCTGCAAAAGTGCCCGGACTGATCGCACCCAAAACAGATAGGTGGGTCCCTTGCCTGTGACTGGATGGGCGCTGAACTCTGAGCCTGAACCTTCTGCGGGCACTCAACTAAACGATGCCCCAGCTATCCGCATCTATAAAAAATCAACGCTCTCTGCTCTGGCCTTTCTGTAGAGGCCACTGAAAGTGTAGGTGCAGACAACTGCAGTTGATACGATCCGGCAACATGAGAACTAGGTCCAGACGACCTCTGGCGCTTTTTCCCACGCCTCTGGAACTATGCATCTCTACTGCCCTGTTGGCTCCTGCTCTCTCTAATCCTGTGATTGTTTGCCAACAAGTTCTCTACCCGGATAGCAGCTTTCACCAGCTTGATATACACCTCTGCATCCAAATCTGAAACCCTATCCTTAATAGCAGGTTGAAGTCCTCTCTTAAACCTCCGAGTGCGCAACTCCTCTATCGATACCATCTCTGGTGAGAACCGCGACAGATTCGCGAACTTGGCCTCATACTGGACCACGGACAGATTCCCCTAAACAAGGGAAAGGAACTCCTCTCGGTAGGTATCCCTCGAAGATCTCGAGAAATACTTCTCCAAGAAAACTCTCGTGAAAGCAGCCAACGTCTCATCCACAGTGGTCTTAGCGAACTTCCACCACTCTCTAGCATCTTCCCGTAGTTGGAACGTCACCAACTTTACCCGCAAAGCATCCTCTTCGATATCTAGAGTTTCGAAGATCGACGTGGTTACTTCCAACCACTCAGTAGCAACTTTGGGGTTCGGCTCCCCAGCAAAGGTTGGAGGATCCAACCGCCGAAACTCCCTCATAGCCACAGAAGCCCTTGGCTCAGGAACCTGTACACTAGCCCTGGTCGCTTCTGCCATAAGTCGCATAGTGGCAAGCATCTCCTGGACAACGCCAGCACCGCCCACTTGTTCCTGTGGGGCATGAACGTCTCCCTCCTCTGGAACTTGAACATAAGCACGACCTAGGCCACGGCCTCGGCCAAGACCCCGTCCCTGTGCTCCCCGCGTAGACATAGTTCTATAGGAAGCAATATAAACAAGATAAGCTTTCCTACAATATGTTACTACGTAACAGAAACACATAACGTACATAAGCATGCTATCACGTAGCCACTTAAGGTTATGCAAACACATCTCACATACCGAGGAGAACTAACAAGACAAACTCGTCCATTTGGATAACCTATTCAGATTTCCTACTAGAAAACACGTCGGCCAAACACGTTTCTAACTTGGCTTCCAAATCTGTTATTCCAAACGCCCTAAGACAAGACTTGTCAATCTTGAGATTCAACCTCCATACCCACATATAAACAACTACCATGCTCAGAAAGCTATTAACATGTTATAAACCAACATTTTAAACACATGCAAGCAAGTATACACAATCAACCTTACCAGGTGATAAACCCCTTTTTCCATGGCTCTTAGGTAATCGAACCCAGAGCTTCGATACCAAATTGTCATGCCCTAAAATTCGGGATCACGTGAAAATTCACCAAACACCAATTTTAATAAAATAGAGTTTTATTTCATCAAAACCTTATGTTGAAATAACGAAAAAACCCAAAAGATATATATCTCATAAAGAAAAACATACAGTTCTAACATGCATACAGTATATTGCCTTATGGCGTACAAAACTTGCCTTTAGGAACAGGCATACCAAAAAGGAAAACTATTACAGACTTCCAACATTCGTCAGCACGGGCATCACTAGATCTACTCGAGATCATCATCCACATCATCACCTGAAAATGGTTTTGTACAGAAAATCTTACCCATGAGCCGAAGCCCAATAGAAACAGACAATAAAATTGTAAAATAGGAAATATGCAATCATAAATAGTGGGAGCATCCTCAACCACAAACCCAAAAGGTTTTAAGTCATAAAACTCCAAATTTCCCACAAACCTCCAAAATAATTTTTCCTTCACAACTAAGCATTTATACAATGCAAAACACATTTTACAGTTGAAGGAGAAATAGTAAACAAAAACATTGTTCCCTCACAGAATGCACCATCGTGGAAAAAGAAGAATAAGATCCTATGTACCGACTTCATCACAAGGGGATAGAGGTAACAACTATAGACTCCTTTCCATTACCTAGTTCCAGCATCACTCAAAACCTGCTAGGTAATGACAAGTTCTATACGGAGAACCACGGCGTAAAAGCTAACTTTACATGTGACAACCCGAGGGAAAAGAGCACCCAAACCGACCTTTACGGGAACTACCCCAAAGGATAACAAAGGTACCTACACTGCGCAAGTTTCTGGACTTTCACCGAGGGCAACTAGTGCCAAATACCCGTCATTCCAGTACATCTAGATAATCTTCTAAAAACCAAACTGTAGCATTAACTACAAAGTCTTTTCGTAAATATACATTATACATGTATATAAATCCATCCATCAACATGGAGATCAAAAAAATATTTTCAAAATATTTTTTTCGTTTTCAACAAAACGTTTCAAAACGGACTTAACCCCAAAGGCGAGCTCCAAATCTCCAAAACACCGAGTGTTGAGATTTCTATCAAAAACCATCAATTTCCACCATTTTCAAGAACACCTTTTGAAAACTATAAAACCACATGTCATACAGTACTATAAGCCAAGAAAAGCGAACAACATGCTTTCTATTAGAGAAATAAGGTTTAAACAGAAAATATGACATTTGATGCATTTTCTACAGGTGAAAAAGTATACAATTACATATAACACCATAATACAGTAGTAGGGTCTAGAATCCTACCTCGGCGAGTCGAAACTCAAAGCCTCAAAATTCGAACCACGTCGGAACAGGAATCTGATCGGCCAAACACGAAGCTAGCAGCGTGAATAGTAGGGATCCACAAGCTGATCGTCAAAACTAGGCTCGGGCAGGTCAAATATATAGAGAGAAGGCAAAGAGAATGGAGGAAATGAGCTTTCTCCAAACATTCTAGGGGCTGGAATACTTATGAGCTCACCAAAAAGATAGTTCAATCGACTGAAGAGGCCACTTTAGTTGACTGAAGCTCCTTAAAAAACGTAAACCGCCACAGTTCAGTCGATCGAACCCCCTAGTTCAGTCGACTGAACTCAAGAAAAATAGTTCAGTCAACCGAACATAGCCGTCCAGATGACCGAACTCCAAGGTTTGAGCCTACTATTTTTTGTCTCAGTTTTTGTATTCTAAGGCCAACCAAACAAGCCTAAATAAGGTCCGAGAAAGCGTAAAACGCATCTACATGCTGTTCTACAACTCTAAAACATAAACCATGCATCGATGGTATATAACATGAAGAAAAGCACGTCATCATTTACATATATCAAAAATAAAATTGTACAGGGTCTCACAAACATAACCGCAATTTTGAGACTGCCAAATGTACGGTGGCTTTAACTTCACACATCATAAAGTTTTTAATGTAAAATTTTTAATTTAAAAAAATATAAAAATTTAGGTATAAATTTTTAATGTATTTTCATGAATTATTGTAGAGTTAAACTATTCGTTAGGATTTTCTATCTATTTAATAATTTTTCATTGCGGTTTATCGATTACTAGTATTTCTAACAACTATAAAATTTTAAGCTTAGAAAATTCTCAAAAATTTGAGAAAAACTTGTTATGTTATTTTATGATTTATCATGGAGTCGACTTTTGTGAGAAATTTTTTTAACTAATATCTGTCTCAATTCTTTATTATTTAAAACTTTAATAGATGTAAATTTTTTGGACTTAAATTTTAAAATTAAACATAAGGTTTTAAAAGAAATTATTCTAGGTCTATAATAAATTAATTATTTCTTCATTACTTATTATTCTTATTTTTAAAGAGAATTGGGTGTCACAAGTGTCAAATAAGGTGGAGTTTTCATAAAAGACTGAGAGTTTAGAGTTTTGATGATAGTCCTAGAACAAGAAGATTGTTGATTGTAAGAGGGTCAAATTCAAGTGTGACTTGGATTTAGTCCAAGCCTATTCTGGTTGAAGATCAGAGAGGGTGGTGCACATGAGTATGGGGGTTGGGCCCTATGATTGATTAGTCTTTCCTTCAGGTGTTTGGATTAACAAACTTGGAAGCCAAGTTAGAAAAGCATTTGGCCGACGTATTTTCTGGCAAAGAATCTAGGTAGGTTACCCAAATTGTCGTGTCACTCTTGTTGGTTCTCCTCGGTACGTGTGATGAGTTTGCATCATTATTATGGCTAAGTGTCAGCATGATTATGTGGTTAAATGTTTATGTTATGCGGCATGCTGCATCTTACGTTCTATATTCCCTTTTATATAGAAGCGATGCCTGCTTGGAGAGGATGAAGCCGTAGCCGTGGTATGGGCCAAGGGAATATGCCATTCCCTGATGCTGGGGATGCAAATGCTTCCCAAGGACCGATAAATACGATAGAGCTGATACATGAGATGGTAGGCTTCATCCGCTAACTAGCTGAGGCTGCTTTGAGGAGAGAGAGAGTACCCGAGTCGAGGGCGACAGTGGCAATGCGAGAGTTCCGACGTCTTGACCCACCTATCTTAGCTGGGGATCCTGATCCTACGGTAGCTACAGAGTGGTTAGAGCTTGTGACCTGAATCCTTGATACGCTGCAGGTAGATGATGAAGATTTGAGGGTTTCTTTTGCCACCTTCCAGTTGAGAGGTGACGCCCATGAGTGGTGGAAGTATGCCAAGAATACTGTAGAGGGCATGTGGGTAGCTTTTATGAGGGTTTTTTTGGAGAAATACTTTTTTGTTTCCTCAAGGGACTTGTACAAAGAGGAGTTTTATGCTCTTACTCAGGGGGTGATGAGTATCGTGTAGTATGAAGCCATATTTATTAGTCTGTCCCATTTTGCACCGGAATTGGTGGTAACAGACGAGTTATGTTCGAGGAGGTTTGAAAGGGGTTTGAGGCCAACGATCAGAGAGCGAGTGGCAGGGTTGAGGCAGTGTGTTTTTGTAGAGTTGGTAGAGTCGACGGCAGTAATCAAGAGCACTCAGAATGAAACTCATGGTTCCTGGGAGGTCGGGGCACCGCAGAGTGGAGCAAAGGCACAGTCAGGTGAACGCTCAACAAGGGACAGAGGTCCTTTGGCCCTGGTTCTTATTTATTTGGATCACGATGGCAGTTTTCTGCACCAGTACCATCAGTAGCTTTGTCTGGGAGGCCAGAACAGAGGGAGCTTGTCTGTTATCGGTGCAAGTAGCCTAGGCATCGTGTGACGGATTGCCCACAGTCGAGGCAGCCCTAGAGTTTAGTACCAATTCAGTTGTAGGGGAGGGAACCGCCAGTTTGTTTTGGGTGTGGCCAGCCAGGGCATATTCGCAGGAACTATCCTCGGGGAGACATTGTACCGAGCACAGCAGGTGCACCAGTTGTTCCGCATGTACAAGATCGGTAGGTTTATCGGCAGCAGCACCCAGTAGTTCAGACATCTCGAGTTACAGACGGGGGTACCTCAGTCTAGTCAGTACGATAGCCGACAGTTCAGAATTATGGTGGACAGACTAGATTGACACAGGGCCGAGTGTATACCCTTAGAGATCCCAGTTCTTCTAAGGCGCCAGTTGTGCCTGATGATGCAGCTACTCCAGTGAACAGAGGTACTTTTTAGTGTGCAGATCTTGGGAAAGTGTTTTTATCAACACAGGAGCATCGCATTCTGTTGTTTCATTTGCTTTGGAGTTGCTGATGGACTTCTTGGGTAGTACGCTATGTGTGGAGACCCAGTTAGTGAGGACGTGATGTTGGGACGAGTTTATAGATCCTGTGTCTTTGAGGTCGTTAGCCACTATTTAGAGTTTGACTTCATCGTTCTCAACCTGACCATGTTTGACCTTATCCTAGGAATGGTTTGGCTAACCACCTCTCGTGCCTGTCTCGATTGCGATCGACGGGATTGTTTTCTTTTTTGACCTCGTGGCGAATTTTGGGGACGAAATTCCTTTAAGGGGGTAGAGTTGTGAGACCCGGTTCTGTTTTGATTTCGTAATATTTTTTTGACGTGTTAATTATTGTTTTATCTCCATGGAATAGCATGTTTTTATGTGTTTTATACATTTTCTAGCTTAGAAAAGCATGTGGGGTTAAATCCTAGAACCGACGGGCATTGGGTGCAAAGTTGGGAAAATCTCGCTGGGGTGACCGATCAAGCGGTCTGTTTACCGCTCGAGCGATCTGTTTGGGTGGGGCCTATAAACATCAACCTTGGCTAGATATTTTGTTAGATATTTCTGAACCCTTATCTTGCTAGCTAAGTTTCTTGCTTTCCAAACAAAACCTCCACCTTCTCTCTAACCTTTTGGTGGGCTCGAGTTTAATTTTTTGCGATCAGATAGCGGATTCTTTGTATCTCTATCAGGGACTTCGTGTTCATCTGGACGAAATCTCATTTCGACGAAGTTTATTTTTTATCAGAGTTTGAGACGTCGAGTTTTTAACTCAACGAGATAGGATCCTAAACTCTCATGTCTTAAAGGGGTGCTACGTAAAATTTTATGTGTTTTTACCGTTTAAAATGCATAAAAAGTTGATTTATGTGTTTAAATCATGTTTGGTTGGACGAAAAGGTTTTAAAGTGTTTATATGATTTTATTCGAAGTTGATGGACGTGTATGGGTTCGTACTACCCAAAAATGTGAGTTTTGGAAAATCGAAAAGAATTACGCAAATGTTTGCGAAAATCAAAATTTTGGAGGTTTGGAGCTAACCCATGGGTTCAGGCTTTCTTTTATTGATCGTCGATCTCCAAGGTTGATGGATGACATGTTATGTGAATATGACGTTTGTACATGGCTGTGTGCGTGCAAACTTCTATGCATTCATGCATTAGTTGGGGCGGACATTGGTCCCTCGGTAAAAACTCGTAAAGATGTATAATGAGGAGCGGATATTGGTCCTATGTTGAAAGCCCGTGCAGTGCATTACATGAATTGCGTGTGAATTATCATGGACTGTGTGAAACCGTTAATGTTGATGAGTTGTTATGTTTTGATAAACTGTTTAGCATTATGGAGTTTACGTGAAAATGTATGGTTTGAAAGGTAAAACCATTTTTGTGGCACAAAAGAGAGTCGGGACATTCATATTGTTCTGCTAGCATGTTTTGTTTTTATTTCATGTTAGTCTATTTTCTATTGGGCTTCAGCTCACCGTGTGGGATTTGAATACTTTTTTCAGGTGCGTATGATTAATAGGCTGATCAGGAGGAGCCGGATGGGTTGGAAGATCCTTTTTGTCTTCCTTTTGTTTCTTTCTAGATCATGTATTGATATCGACGTTTAAGGTTTTGAATTTTTGTATTGTAAGCCTGGTGGAATTTATATTTAATGCATATATGCCTTTTAATTCTTGAGAGCGAGACCTCGGGTTGGGTGTTGTTTCTGCTTTGGTGTGGTTTTGTCCTTTCTAAAATGTTTATGCCTCGAGGGAAGATTTTGGTACCTCGTTTTGGTGAGTTTTCCTTGGCTGTGTGCCTTGTGAGGTTTTACAAATGTTGGAAAATGTTTAAGTGTTGGGGAGGAAAGTGTTGCATATTACCAAGTTGGTTCAGAGCCAGACCGCCCGACGCACCGCTCGAGTGGTTTGTCAAGCGGTCTCTCCAAACATTCTATTTTCTATGTTTTATCGAAAAATCCAGTGTCCTTGTGAGGACCGCTCGAGTAGTCGTTGGACCGATCGAGCAATTTGGGACATTTTTAGAAATTTTGTTTTGTTGTTTTTAAAGTTTGGCTCTAAGGACCTTGACCTCATTCTTTTAGGCTGTCCTTTTAGCTAAAACAAACCCTCAGTAGGGCATTTTACAAAGGTTTTGGTTTTCTTTTCGACGTTTCGATTTTGATCTGTTTGTGTGTGGTTGATTTTAGTGGATTGTGGTATCCCAATACGGTGTTTACGTGGGTTTTGGGTGTGACCCGGATTGGGGGCGTTACATAGGGATTTGATATTATTTAGTTTCCTTCATAGGTTTATTTTTTTAGAATTTTACCATTATAAATATGTTATACTAGCCTTATGGCCATTAAGTTGTTGAATAACAAGATTTATTGAGAGTTTTTTCATTTATTGTGTTTGTTATTAGAGAGAGTATCTATAATTCAAGCAAACTTGTGAATTTTGGAGTTAGCGTCTCTCTAGCTGATACATCTTCCCACATCAGTTGGTATCAAAGCTTGCACTTGATTTCGAATCATGCCATGACAGTGATCGATATGTTGTTGTCAAAGATATATATGAGCAAAATGTTACTACGCAAGATGCTTGAGCGGAGAAAAGGATGACGTAAATAGAGGAATCAATCACTGTTGTGGCTGAGTAGATGGCTACCTTGATTGCGGTTGTTTTACCTCGTAACCATCCACTGAACTCACTCCTCTTAAAAGAGGATGTAATTGAGTGGCCTTTCGCTTCAAATATTATTCTGGATTCAATTATAGATTAAAATAAACCACCAATTTTCGACAAAGATTTATCTTCTGTTGAAAATGTTAACAAAGAAAATGTAATGAAAATGTTACCCAAAAAAGTCACTTCACCATCATAAGAGCTGCAAATCGTCATAGATTGGCTACTTTTTTGTTGCAGTTTGGAAAGGATTAAATCGAATCCTGGTATTGGTAATGATATCGTTACTATGTTAATCGCGGAGTGTCAACAATTTGTTCAAAATTATGATCCTTGGATTACCTTGAATAAGATAAATCTAAAGCACAAAGCAGATGCATACAAACGACAACTTGTCAAATTATTTCAAAAGTCATGAAAACTCGAGAACGAGTTTTGTCAAGCCAGGGAGAATAATGCAGGAGACATTTAGGGTATTTTAGTTTTGGTCATAACATTATTTAAAAAGTTTCTTCTTTGTGCGGTCTATTTCAGCACATATTTATATATTTTTAGTAGTCAAATTTGAGTTGATTTCAAATTTATATTTTTGAAAATTTTCTATTAATTAGAGATTTATTATGATTCTATCTTTTAGGGATTTTTCTATTAATTAGAAATTTGTTAGGATTTTATCCTTTTGGAATTTTTTTTTATAAATTACGGATTTGATAGAATTTAGTTTCCTTAATAGGTTAATTCCTTTAGAATTTTACCATTATAAATAAGTAGTACTAACCTTATGGCCATTAAGTTGTTGAATAATAATATTTATTGAAAGTTTTCTCGTTTATTATGTTTGTTATTATAGAGTGTATCTCTAATTCAAGCAAGCTGGTAGATTTCAATGTTACTCATTCTTTAACTGATACACTTCTCTGCATCAAGGTAAATGAAGATGGTGGTTGGGTAATGGCGGTTTAGGTTATGGTGATAAAAATGACGATGGTGGTAGGGTATAGAAATTGTGGTGGGTAATATGACATGGCGATAGCGGGGTTGGAGGGTGATGGGTGTTGGTGGGGTTATGGCTGTCACGCCCCAAACTCCGGGTCACGTGAAATACCCTAAAACAACCAACAACAACCCAACCTGAGAATATACACTCAAAGATAAACCATACATGCATTGTATATAAACGCCAAACGGTAACATTACATGGCTCCAACGCCCGTAAAACATGTTATAAGCATACATATAACAAAAGTACAAAAAGAGAAGACTACAGCGCTTCCACCTCTTCAGCACCTGCAGATCAACCTCCGTGACCGGTACCTGAAGAAAAGCAAATCCCACACCGTGAGCCAAAACTCAGCAGATTCTAAACAACAAATACAGTATAAGCTAAACATACTTGATAAACGAAGTGCAGTTTTTGACTCTCTTTCAAGCCATAAAAATAATTTGAAAACAATTTTAGATCACGACTCACCAGAGCCAGAAAACTATTTTTCACATGCAAGGGAAAGCGAGGATAAAAACCATTTGTCGACTCATTGGAGCCTTGAAAACGATTCAAGTATCACAACTCCCGTAGGTCGTTAATACAGTATTTCGACTCCCGTAGGCCGATAATACAGTTTTAAGAAAATTAGTCTATCCGTCCCAATATGTAATTGTTGGGAATATATACTGAAAAATCATACTTTTATGTATTTTATTCTGGATCCCTGACATATTAATGAGAAACATTTGAGATGATTTTGCATTTTTGGTTTCATATTTACATTTGTGATGTATGAATGCATAGCCTGTATATTCTGTCTAGTATTTGACTCGGTGCGTGCTGCACGGAAGATCGGGTCAAAGGTTCTGACAGATTATACAG
>JAULJZ010218310.1:0-17972 GCA_032270985.1 Heliamphora pulchella | reverse complement strand
ACCACCGTTCTCCCCCCCCCCCCCCACCCCCCAAAACTACCCTTCCCATCTCAAATTTGAATGGAATGGTGGTTTTGAGAAGGGTGATTTTGAGGTGGAAAGGGTGATTTTGGAGGAAAAAGATGATTTTGGGGTGGGAAGGGTGATTTTGGGATGGGAGGGGCAGTTTTCGTTAAATTTTAACAAAAATTTTAGCAGTTGGGTGCAATTGATGTTAAAAATTAAAGCTTAAGGGTTAGTGTAATTTCAGAGACCACAGGGGAGGTCCCTATAATAAACTTAAATCTCAGGGGAGGTAAGTGTAATTATTCCTTTTTATTTTGATTAAATGAGGCTTAATTTATTTTATTCGTAGGCCTAATAAATAACTTATATATATTTTTATTTTTGTGATTATATTTATTTTAAAGTTGATTGTATCTAATAGTATATATTATAAAAAGAAATTTATAAATTTAAGGACCTCATTATTTTAGAAGCCTTAAGTGACCGCTTAATTTGCATAACAATCGTGCCACCCCTGTTTATCCGTTGCATATCTAAAAGGTCAAAAACATTCACAGGTATATATAATTAAAGTTAAAGATTGGAACAATGCTCCAAGTTAAAAAACACAAAGACCCCGTTTGGATAAATGACTTATTTACTTATTTACTTATTATAAAAAAGTAAAAACAAAAATAAGCAAGTTAATTTGGTTAACTTGGCTTTTAAGTGGTTTATTTACTTATTGACTTAAATAAGCAAGTACGTTTGGCTAAATTTTGACTTAAATCTTACTTATTTAGCTTATTGGCTTATTTATTTATTGGCTTAAATTTTACTTATTTGGCTTTCTAAACAAAGTTGCTTATCTGAGGCTAAATAAACCAAATAAGCAAATAAAAAATTTACCCAAACAGGGCCAAAGTTACGTAATTAAGTTTTTCTTCTTATAATTAATTTGTATAGGGGAAGAGCTGTCTAATAATAATTAGTGGGGTCACTAATTAATGAGTTAAATCATGACTAAGTTGGGCGGTGAGTTCTTAAAGTAAGTTGTTCTATTGTTTATTTAATGTGTCAAGTTGTTCATTTAAACTTCTCAGTGCAGACTAATTTTTATTTTTTATTTTTTATTTTTTGTAATGAACTGAAAGACTTCTCGGTTTGCAAAATTTCATTTTGTAAATTTTTACTATATAAATAATAATGGTCTTCATCATTTGAGAAATTCATTGGATGCCTACAGTGTCCAAATAGTACCGACAAGGTACTATTCACTGAATAGTAAAAGTTAGGAAAAGTAAAATCAAAAGTTAAAAGTTGTAATCAAATATCATGAGTATGTTTGTACTGTGTAAGTTTGTAAATTTAATTTGTTTTTAAATTTGGAAGGCTCTGGAGTCTCTCCTTTGCCTATATAAACCTATCTGAGGAGGGTTGTTCCTCAGAATTCAAGCATTAAAACCCATTCCTTATAATTTCCTTGTATAATCCTTCCCCTCTGTCTTATTTTACCTCCAACCTATCAGACTTAAACTTTGTACATTTTTCTCATTAATAATATTTAAAGTGTTTTTTTGGTGTGGTTTCTTTATTTATTTGCTGTCATTTATTTCATTTCATAAATTATTTAAGAGATTAAGATAACGTCGATCCAAGTGTGTGTGTGTGTGTGTGTGTAAATCTTCATAAATTTATATGATACGTGAGAACCTATGGGTGTCGGGTTGGGAATTTTGAATAAATCATTTGAATTGACGAATGTAATTGATATGAGATGTTGATTTGGGGGTTTTGAACATTTTCTATCGGACATGTGAATTATAAGAATATTGAAAATGCTTAAAGATTTTATATCCGTGTATAGGTTGGGTGTTGCCAAGAGGAATCGAGCTGAACGGTTGGACTCGTGAGGACTGTAAGGTGAATGATTTTGATTGTGTTAGGTTTGGCGAGAGGAACCATTTTGGGTTGGACTCGTGTGTGTGTAGTGCGTGTGAGACCCCGACCCGATTCATTTTTTTTTGAATGATAAAGTGTTCGAGTTATCTCAGAACCTCCGGAATGTTTTAAGTGTACCCTTGGCGCGTGTTTGGATTCTGTTGAGGCTTGTTTGATTTGGTTTAAGGCTGGAAAATTAGTTTTTACATAGAAAAATACACTGCCCAGCAGTTCGGTCGACTGAGGGGCTTGGCCCAGTTGACTGAACCGAGTTTTTTGAGCTCGGTCGACTGGACATGGAGGTTCGGTCGACTGAACCTTGTCGGCTAGGTTTTTTAGAATTTCCAGTAGCGTCATTCAGTCGACTGAACTGGGGGTTCAGTCGACTGAATAGTGGATTTTTGGCGTTCTCTATAAATATCAAGCCTTTGAGATATTTTGGAATATTTTTCTCTCCAGATCTGATTTCTCTCGCCTGTTTCTCTACCTTCTCTCTAGATTTTGAGGGCTCGGGGCTTGGTATTCCGCGAATGGACTGCAGATTCATGCTGTTGGTGTCGGGGGCTTCGTATATATCCGGACAGATTTTTGTTTCGTCGAGGTTTGATTTTCGAGGTTTTGAGTTTTGACTCGCCGAGCTAGGATTCTAGACTTACTACTATTATGATGGTATTATATGCAATTATATGCATTTTTACCGGGTAGAAAATGCATCAAATGTCATATTTTCTGTTTAAGCCTTATTTTTCGGATAGAAAGCATGTTGTTAGCTTTTCTTGGCTTATAGCACTGTATGACATGTGATAGTATGATTTTCAAAGGATTTTCTTGAAAATGGTGGATTTTGTTGGAAAATGGTGATTTTGTGAAAAATCTCAACACTTGGTGTTTTGAAGGTTTGGAGGTTTGGAGCTCGCCTTCGGGGTTGAGTCTCAGTTTTTAAAATATTTTGTGGAAAATGGAGAAAAACATTTTAAAAATATTTTATTGATCTCCACGTTGATGGATGGATCTATATACATGTATAATGTATTATTTTGAGAAAATGTTTTGTAGTTGATGCTACAGTTTAGTTTTTAGCAGATTATCTAGATGTACCGGGATGACGTGTATTTGGCACGAGTTGCCCTCGGTGTAAGTCCGAAAATGTGCGCAGCGTAGGTACTCAGGTCATTCGGATTAGTCCCCATAAATTGAGAAGGATGGGTGCTCAGCTCCCTCGGGGTCATAGCCCGTAAATTGAGTGGTTACGTTATGGTGCTCCGTATAGAACCTGTGTGTATCTAGGCGATCCCACGATATCTGGGGGTTAGATACTGGATAGGGGTCTATAGTTGCTACCTCTGTCGTGTGATGGAGTCGGTACACAGGATCTCTTTCTTCTTTTTCACGATGGTATATTTCGTGAGGGAACGATGTTTTGGTTACTGTTTTCCTTAACTATAAAATTGTGATTTTGCATTGTTTAAATACTTGGTTGTGAAGGGAAAACTATGTTGGGAATTTGATGGGAAAACTTGGGGTTGTATGATGTAAAATCTTTTGGCTCTGTGGTTGAGTTAGCTCCCACTATATGATATGTATGGTTTTGAGGACAAAAAATGTAGGATTTTATGAAATAAAACCATTTTGAGGCTCGTGTTAGCCTGAGGGAAAACTGGTGATTTTGAGGATGAAAAACCTTTTTAGCTCTTGTGGTTGAGCTTATATGCTTATGATTGCATATTTCCTGCTTTACAGCTTTACTCTCTGTTTCTATTGGGCTTCGGCTCACGAGTGGGAATTTTTTGTACAAAACCATTTTCAGATGATGACATGGAGGATGATCTCGAGTAGATCTTGTGGTGCCCGTGATGACAGATGTTGGAAGTTTGTAATAGTTTTCTTTTCTGGTTAGCCTGTTCCTGCAGGCAAGTTTTGTACTCCATAAGGCGATATACTGTATGCATGTTGAAACTGTATGTCTTTTGTTTATGAGAGATACAATTTGGGTTTTCATTTGATTTCAACAGGTGGATTTAAATGTATTAAAATCTATTTTCATAAAACTGGTGTTTGGTGAATTTTCACGTGACCCTGGGTTTTGGGCCGTGACAAATTGATATCAGAGCTCTGGGTTAGAATACCTATGAGCTATGGGAAGAGGGTGTGTTACTTGTGAGGATGTGTGTGTGCTTGGTTGCTTGTGTTTGGAGTATGTTGTGTATATGTGAGTATGGAGGTTGGACCTTAGGATTGATCAGTCTCGTGTTTGGATTGACAGACTTGGGAGCCAAGTTAAAAACACGTTTCACGAACGTAATTTTTAGCAGGAAATCTGAGTAGGTTACCCAAAGTGATGCGTCATTCTTGTCGGTTCTCCTTGGTATTGGTGTTGTGTCTGCATGATTATGTGGTATGTGGTAGAAGTAACATGATAGATTGACCATATGTTGTCATGTTTCATGCTTTCTTCATATACGACCTGTACACCCTTAGAGGCGACGAGACTGTGGTTTGGGTCTTGGTTATACGACTCGGTTGCTATCAGTTGCAGAAGCAGGGTTATGGGTTGAGCGTCGATCGCTCGGTATGTTGTGGAACTCATCAATGAGTTGGGTGTTCTGTGTGTGGTTGTCCTCGACTGGTATCTGTTAGGTGTTAGTACGAGCAGAGTTTGTTCGGGTGCAGATGAACCCTAGTTAGTGGCTTGGTTATGGTAGCTGGCTCCCCTTGAGAGTAGGCTAGTGGATGTCGGAGTTGTGTTATGGTTGACCTCGTAAGTCGAGGTGATGGGGTGTCGGAGACCCTAGGAAATTAGTCGATATGATTGGATCAGGGATAGTGATAATCCCTTCAGAGTCTCGGTATACGTGGTTCTGGTCGTATGATGGATTAGATTCGTCATGAGCCATGTTATGTTTTGACCCGTGTACTCGGGATGGGGTATAGATGGTAACATGGTGGATGGGAGCATAGAGATCCTTGGTCAAGCGTATGTTGAGATGGCAGAACGTGTAGTTCTGGAGATATTCCCTGGTAGTCAGGATATCGATGGTGGTCAGCAGGATGTTGTTGGTAGTTTGAGTAGTGTGATGACCTTAGACGTTGTTTACTTTTTAGGGTTTGAAAATTTAGTTCCGAGTGAGTGAGCTCAAGGATATGGGAATGAGTATGAATTGTAGTTATGCTGGGAAGAGAACGGGTTATGGCTGTATGGGAATGTGTAAGGGCTCCTGCGACGAGTATCGATTTTGTGAGATTCCCACGGGAATGCATGTCGATAGTTTAGTCGATATCCTAGTGATTAGGAGATCGCGTTTGGGAATCGTGCAAGGTTCATGTGGTTGGTTTAGTGCTGAGATGGCATATCTTGGGTATGATATGTCTGGAGGTTGTTTGTGTTCCACCTTAGGTTCAGAGATGGGTATGTTGTTTGCCCACGGGAATGAAGTGTGGAGAGATAAGGTTCAACAGTACGATGCCTGTGACCGATGTGTGCTTCGAAATGCGAAAGATGTTTGCATGGTTGTGGAAGTTATTAGTAACTCTCGGGATTGGGCTTCCTTTGCTCAGAGAGGCTGTGACGTGGCAATGGTTTGCCTAGTAGGAGCTTGGTGAGTAAGCGCAACCTTGTAAATCGAGGTTTGGGTGCAATGGTGTGTGTAGTCCCAGGTGTGCAGATCGATGGTGTTCACATGTGTGAATGAGATCTGAGCATTGAGAGTTTCCTGTGGCAGATGGTCTGAGTACCGTGATCATGATTGATAGCAGTTGGGTGACTGTAGTCGATGTGGCCTCAAGGTAGGACATACAGAGTTCTTAAAGGCTAAGTGTTGATGAGTATTGGCAGTACGCCGAGGCTGGGTCGTGATTTCTTGTTGGCCTTTTTCTTTCCTTTGGATGGAAGGAGAGAGAGAGTTTTCTTATTGACAACAGTTTGGTGTGAGTTGTTTCATCTCGGTTGGATAGAGATGCTAGGTTCTTGGTTGGTTCAGGTTTAGTTATGTTCTGAGACTATGAAATCTCAACAGAACGGTACCCGCATTGTGACTCGTGTTATGACTCGTGTTGGGACTTGTGTTGTGACTCGTGTTGTGACCCGCGTTATAACTCGTGTTATGACTTGTGTTGTGACTCGTGTTATGATTCATGTTGTGACTCGTGTTGTGACTCGTGTTGTGATCCGTGTTGTGATCGTGTTCTGACTCGGGAACTTGTATCGCTGTGATTGGGTGATGGTTGGACTAATCCTTCGTGGTTTCAATGGATGGTTGAACCATTTGGATTGTGATCCATGTGAGGTTTGGGTGGTAGACAGGAGTGCTTATGATGATTCTTGTTGACAAGGGAGTTGGGTGTCGAGACGTAAAATTCTTTTGCAATGATCAGTTGTGAATCCACGACCGTTATGTGTGTATGGTTGTGCTTCTAGCCCATGGCAGAGCGGGAATTTTATCGGAGCAGTGCGACTGTGATATGCGTGTGGTGGGTTTTTGGTGGACTTTTGTGAGTCTGGCCTTTTGTTTTGATTAAGGACTTGGAACTGCTTAGAGTTCTTGGAGTCAAGGAGTGGTTGTCGACTGTGGTAAGTGTTGTGCTTCGGTATAACTGTTACTGTATGAATGGTGGTCCCGAGAGTGTGATAAAGTATGGACTAGGAAGGATATGACATTTAGAAAGCCTTGGTTGGCGTGGCCTGTTCGGACCGACGTGATTGTTTAGTTGGGAACGGAAGGGCCGTGATGAGGTCTGGATGTGAGGTCATGGATGAGTGTAAGATGTAAGTCTTAGTTGGTTACCCGACGGACGAGTCTAGGGACTCAAGGGGTTGATGTATGTGTTTTGCGTTAGAGTTGATGTTATGTTAGTCGACCTGTTCACCTTGACGGATTATGAGAATCACGTTTGATGTGTCAGACGACGGAGATCGTGTCTAATCTGAGATCGGTTTGCAGTTTTGGTATTAGTGACCTGATGATAAGATGTTGAAATGAGTAGTGACGTGCGGTTGCACGGACAACGTGGGTGGGTTTGTCTAGGTTTTGGATACCTATGAAATCTCCTATCTGCGTGACATGTTCAGCCAAGCGACTCGTTGGGGTCAGGCGACTGCGTGAGTTTTTTATGCCGGATTAGTTTTTTTTGTTGTTGTGTGGAACCTTGTCTTAGACAATGGTGTGCCACTTGATGTTTCTCCTGGGTGAGAATTGGGGTTCGTGATAGAAGTTTGAGTTGAGGATGAAGGTTTGATGGTTTACTGAGATCTATTCTTTGGTGTTCCAGGTGAGTTAAGAGAGCCTCTTTGTGGTGAGCTTCTCTCTGGAGCTGAATGTTGTGTTGTTGCTCGTGGATCGGCATCGTGACAGCGTCAGTGATGCAGATGTTGGCATCTGTAGGCTGATGATGTGGTATCAAAGTCGTGGTCATCTGGTAATCGTTAGGACTTGAGTAATGTTTGTGCGCGGGGTGTGTGACTTCATGTGACTGTTGGCAGAGCTCGACGTCGTGTGTTTGGACTTGTGGAGATGGTCCTTGGTGTACATGGTGAGATGTGATTGAGCCAGTTTGTGGCTGTGGGAACAAAGTGGTGGTCACTATGTTTTGGAATAAAGAGTGTTTAGGACCAGGTTCCATGGCGGATTGGTCTTGTGTAGTGTGTTTATCGTTAGAGTGGTTTGAGTGTGGCGAGAGTCAGGTTTTAAGGATTGGCGGTGTGAGCTGGATTTTGATCCGGTGTTTTAGGGATGTTTCCTGGATGACAGTGATATCAGTGGGACTTGCCTGTGCGCGCAGTTTGTGTGGGTTCGATTCTTCACGCCGTGTTTGCCTAGTGTGACGACGGTTGTGTATTAGTTTTGTGACGATACTTTTTTTTGGGGTTTCAGTTGCGGCGGCACGTTTGCTATTGTATAGTGTTGTCGGGTGCATTATCGCTGGGTTTGCATCTGAGATTGTTGATGGTTGACGGGCTGGTGTTTGGTTTGAGTTTCAATGTTGAATTTCGGGGACGAAATTCCTTTAGGAGGGGGAGAGTTGTGAGACCCTGACCCAATTCATTTTTTTTGAATGATTAAGTGTTCGAGTTATCTTGGAACGTCCAGAATGTTTTAAGTGCACCCTTGGCGCGTGTTCGGGTTTTGTTGAGGCTTGTTTGATTTGGTTTAAGGCTGGAAAATCAGTTTTTACACAGAAAAACGCACTGCCCAGCAGTTCGGTCGACTGAGGGGCTTGGCCTAGTCGACTGAACCGAGTTTTTTGAGTTCAGTCGACTGGACATGGAGGTTTGGTCGACTGAACCTTGTTGGCTAGGCTTTTTGGCATTTCCAGTAGCGTCATTCAATCGACTGAACAGTGGATTTTTGGCATTCTCTATAAATATCAAGCCTTTGAGATATTTTGGGATATTTTTTTCTCCAGATCTGATTTCTCTCTCTCATTTCTCTGCCTTCTCTGTAGATTTTGAGGGCCCGGGGCTTGGTATTCCGCGAACGGACTGCGAATTCATGCTGTTCGTGTCGGGGGCTTCGTAGATATCCGGACAGATTTTCATTTTGTCGAGGTTCAATTTTTGAGGCTTTGAGTTTTGATTCGCCGAGGTAGGATTCTAGACTTACTGCTATTATGAGGGTATTATATGCAATTATGTGTATTTTTACCTGGTAGAAAATGCATCAAATGTCATATTTTCTGTTTAAGTCTTGTTTTTCGGATAAAAAGCATGCTGTTAGCTTTTCTTGGCTTATAGCACTGTATGGCATGTGGTAGTATGGATTTCAAAGGGTTTTCTTGAAAACGGTGGATTTTGTTGGAAAATGGTGGTTTTGTGAAAAATCTCAACACTTGGTGTCTTGGAGGTTTGGAGCTCGCATTCGGGGTTGAGTTTCAGTTTTTGAAACGTTTTGTGAAAAATGGGAAAAAATATTTTAAAAATGTTTTGTTGATCTCTACGTTGATGGATGGATCTATATACATGTATAATGTATTATTTTGAGAAAATGTTTTGTAGTTGATGCTACAGTTTGATTTTTAGAAGATTATCTAGATGTACCGGGATGACGTGTATTTGGCACGAGTTGCCCTTAGTGTAAGTCTAGAAATGTGCGCAGCGTAGGTACTCAGGTCCTTCGGGTTAGTCCCCGTAAATTGAGACGGATGGGTGCTCAGCTCCCTCGGGGTCATAGCCCGTAAATTGAGTGGTTACGTTATGGTGCTCCGTATGGAACCTGTGTGTATCTAGGCGATCCCATGATATCTGGGGGTTAGTTACTAGACAGGGGTCTATAGTTGCTACCTCTGTCGTGTGATGGAGTCGGTACATATGATCTCTTTCTTCTTTTCCATGATGGTACATTCCGTGAGGGAACGATGTTTTGGTTATTGTTTGCCTTCAACTGTAAAAATGTGATTTTGCATTGTTTAAATGCTTGGTTGTGAAGGGAAAACTATGTTGGGAGTTTGATGGGAAAACTTGGGGTTTTATGATGTAAAACCTTTTGGCTCTATGGTTGAGTTAGCTCCCACTATATGATATGCATGGTTTTGAGACACAAAAAATGTGAAATTTTATGAAATAAAATCGTTTTGAGGCTCGTGTTAGCCTGAGGGAAAACTGGTGATTTTTAGGATGGAAAACTTTTTTAGCTCCTGTGGTTGAGCTTGTATGCTTATGATTGCATACTTTCTGCTTTACAGCGTTACTGTCGGTTTTTATTGGGCTTCGGCTCACGGGTGAAATTTTTTTGTACAAAACCATTTTCAGGTGATGACATGGAGGATGATCTCGAGTAGATCTTGTGGTGCCCGTGATGACAGATGTTAGAAGACTGTAATAGTTTTTCTTTTTGGTTTACCTGTTTCTGAAGGCAAGTTTTGTACGGCATAAGGCGATATACTGTATGCATGTTGAAACAGTATGTCTTTTGTTTATGAGAGATACAAATTGGATTTTTATTTGATTTCAACAGGTGGATTTGAATGTATGAAAAACTATTTTCATAAAACTGGTGTTTGGTGGATTTTCACGTGACCCTGGATTTTGGGGCGTGACAGTGCGATTTGAGAATGATGATGTGAATGAACCGATTTGGGATCCGTGGATCGTAATTATGGGCTAGTCTAGCTCCTTGGTAAAAGATTGAAAAATTATAGAGATTTGGGTACCCTATCCTTCAGCTAATAACCGAGAAGGAGGTGCAGTCGTGGCGGGTTATAAAACGTATTTGCCACTTGGCAGGCCTTGCGTGGCCTGGTCGGTAGTAGCCATGCATGGGTCTATAAGCTCGTCGGGCGTCGGTTCATTGAAATGTAACTTAAAATGTATTTTGGTAAACCCGTTCGTTCTGATGGTATTCCTGATAATGTGGTTCAAAAATGTGTTTGGGTAAATGCTTTTGTTCGGATGGTGTTCTTGAGAACGTGGTAAGAAATGTATTTTAGTAAACTCGTTCGTTCGGATGGTATTCCTGAGAACGTGGTAAGAAATATGTTTTGGTAAAACCCATTTGTTTGGATGGTATTACTGAGAAGGTGTGTGTGCGCATGCGCGCGCGTGTGTGTGAGTTGGGAAAATTGAGAATTTGAAATGGGTATAACGAAGTTGAGATGAATAAAAACTAATGACAGATTTATGAGGGAAATTAGGTTTAATTTGCATAAGAAAATTTGGTTATCTGGATGGGTTTTTAGTAAGGATAGAATTTGATTTTGAGAAAATTACGTGTTGCATTTTGCATAACCATCCTCGCATGTTGTGCATATATTTATTGTTAGTCTTTTTCCTACGAGTCTCAGCTTATGTTGTATGAATAATTTCAGCTAATAACAAGAGGCAAGTGATCAAACAAGAAGAACAGTTGTGGTGACCTTTGGTTTATTTTGATTAGAATTGTATGTTTGTGGAAGAAACTTGGAAAATCCAAAGTTGCTTATGTATTTCTCATTCCTATATTTGGAGAATGTATTTGATTTGGTAATAATTCATTATAAGGTCTTAAGGCTATGGATTCATGAACTGTGTGCATGTGAGATATTGGGTGGTTATATCGGGTTGATTCTTTGGTTATTGAAGGAAATTCTATGATTTAAAATGTCAGTTTTCCAGTTTTTGAGACATTGAATGTGATTTCAAAGTTAATTGTATGTTTTAACTATAGGTTTTTCATTTATGAAAACCATGTTTAAAGGATGAGGAAAATGGGTATTTTTCCAACACTTAGAAAAAATTTTAAGTTTTTGGGCAGTTTATTCTCGGGAATCTCACCGCTCGAGTGGTGGGGAGTCCGCTCGAGCAGGTTCCGCTAAGTGGCACATTTTTGAAACTTTGCTTTTAAAAAGGGTTTTTTTTTCTTGTGTTAAAGTGTCTTTTGGGCAACCTTTGAGGCATATATCGATACATTTGGGTGTTTGTTTGCAAGTGAAAAACTCTCTTTTATTTCATTCGTTTATGGAGAACGCGAAAAGTTATGATTTTTGATTCAAACAAAGTTTGGTTCTGGTGAACTTCTTGAGTCGATTTCGGTTTAAAGACTTTGATTTTGGGGTTTCTTTACCATTCGCATGTGGGGTTTTAGTGTTATAAGTTCGGGGCGTTACGGATTGATTTCATATCTCTAGGTTCGAATACCTAGGAGCTGTGGGAGTGGTTGATCCATTGTGTGAGAGTTTGCATGGATGTGTGACATTCATATATTGGTGTGATTGCATGAAATATCTATGAATTGACTTGATGTTTCCATGGTATGTGGTACTTAGGTATGAAGGTTGGATCATTGGAATGACGTGTCTTGCCCTTGGGCATCCCGTCAACTAGTTCGGAGGTCGAGTTAAAAAGGCGTTTGGCTAACGTTCATTCTAGCGAGAAATCCAAGCGAGTTATCCGGGTTGGTGTGTCATTCCTAAGGGTTCTCCTCAGTATGTGGATACATGTTGATGTGACATTGCTTGACAACGATTGATGTGTTTACATGGCTTTAGAATATTAAGTCGAGCTTTCCTTGGTTGGGTTTTTGATACCCTTGATATAGATGTTATGCCAATAGGACTAGGGCAAGTTGTGGCTGGGGTTGTGGTATTAGTTATGGAAGTGCAACCTGATTTCGGTGATTGCGGCGGGGGTAAGCTCATGAGATGAGTGATAATCGTTTTGGGCATGGTACACCTTGCTTGTAAGTTGTTGTAGCTACATGAGTTTGTGGTGACCTTAGTTAGTTGTGTTGGAGGCACAACTACCAAGATCATTGTTTTTTTAAATGATTTTTTGATAAAAAATAATTGGACAAGTAATCGCCAAAATGGGTTCCAGATAAAATTTTTTGATGTCGAATGATCAAAATAAAACCTGTGCCATCACAGTTAATTTAGATGAATACCTTTTTGATCGATTATTCAACTACGAACTTTTGATTTTGAGTTGAAGCTTCGGTCAAATCTTCTACTATATTTCCTTATGTGATTCCCGAACGTAGTGTGAATTATGATCCTTTGAGAACTACTGGCAGAACCTGGTCAATTTTAGTCTTGAAAACGAGTAATGAATTTGGTTTAGCTTACCCGAATATTTATAGGGCTATAGTAGGGACCTATAGAGTAATTATGACAAAAACTTCTAGTGTAACCTAGATACGTATCTAACGATTTCTGCAATTAAACAAATCTCTCGGCGGTATCTGTAATTATGAAAATCTTACAGCAATTTCTACAATTTTCATAAAATACTAAATTACAGTTCACACCATTAAAGAATTGTAACTGCACTCTAAGCCATAATCTCAAGACCATTTTGTGTCGAGCTTTTGTTATTAAATACTTAACTCATCTTCCCACGTTAAGATTTTCGATACTCGCCAATTAAATTTAATTACTAATAATTTAATTTAATTGGCATCTTTAAATTTCTTAAGCTCTTCCGCTTAACTTATCTAACCGTCGGATAATTAAATCTACCTGCAGAGTTTCCCTCGGTCAAAATTTATAAGCTTTCTTAAAGGGGTATCATTAATCCCGAACAATTGAGACGTGGATTCCGTCAATAATTAGTATTCACCATATAATTAATACTGCAATCCAACTCACCAGAAATATAGACTTATATAAGATCGCACCCTCTAATTAATTAAAACAATGAGTATTAAATATATGCAAATAATAAATTATTTCAAGATTAAGAGTATAAGCATTCTCATAATAACGTTGGGGTGTAGATTAATTTATATAGTCAGTATAAAATTAATTACCTTAATGTGTCTCGTTCAATACATACAAAGTGTACAGCATAGAGAGTCGGAACAAAAGACGACGCCATTATCTGTTCCCCGTAACTAAAACAAGCCTACTAAAATTCTGTGCTACAGTCGTACCGATGGTATGTTCATTTTTCTCTAAACTGTGAACAAATATTTATATTCTACAAGAATCTATAATTTGGTCTTTCACCAAATTAAATACTGTACAAAATAAAGGATATCAATACATAACATTAAAAAAATAATATTACATACATTGCTGATTAAGATTCTCATAAAATAAAAAAATTAATTTTATTAAATACTAAAACCAAATGAATTCATGGTTTTCAGTATACAACCCTAACAACAGTTATACCGATGGTTTGTCCAATTCTATCTAAACTGTGAACAAAAACTTATATTCTGCAAAACCTATAATTTGGTATTCTGTGTGCAAGCCGTACTTTACACACCATATTAAATATTGTAAAGAATAAAGGACGACCATGCATAACATTAAAGATATAATATTGCATTCATAGCTCATTAAGATTATCAAAAAATGAAAAAATAGATTCTCAAAAAATGGAAAAATAATTTTATTAAAAATAAAATTAAATACTAAAACTAAATAAAATCAATGGTTTTTAGTATGCAACCTTGATAATCTCCCACTTATTCTCAAATCATACTGCCACACATCTGACTCTCATGCCCTCTATATGACTATCAAAAGTCTTAGGTGGTAGGCTCTTTGTAAAAGGATCTCCAAGATTGTCATTTGATGTAATCTTAGTCACAGCAACATCTCCTCTCTATACAATTTTTCGTATCAAGTGATACTTACGCTCAATGTGTTTTCGTTTCTTGTCGACTCTTGGCTCCTTCGAGTTTGCAACCGCTTTGCTATTATCATATTAGAGTGTAATAGTCGATTGAACTGAAGGCACCACATCTAGATCTAACAGGAAGTTCTTGAGCCAAACGGACTCCTTGGTTGCTTCAGAAGCTGCTAAGTACTTGGCCTCCATGGTGGAATCAGCAATGCAGGACTACTTGATACTCCTCCAGCTTATAGCTCCACCTCCCAAGGTAAACACATATCCTGAGGTAGACTTACGGAAATCTTTGTCTAACTGAGAGTTCGAGTCTGTGTACCCCAAAGGTATTGGACTATCTACTTGGTAAACCAACGTATAATCCCTAGTCCTTTTCAGGTACTTGATTATATTCTTTATCGCAGTCCAATGCTTCTGTCCTGGATTAGACTGATATCTGCTAACTATGCCAATAGCAAAGCAGATGTTGGGTCTAGTACAAAGCAAAACATACATTAGGCTTCCTACTACCGAAGCATAAGGAACTGCCTTTATCTTCTCTATTTTATCAGGTGTCTTCGAACACTAATCCTTGGATAGAGTGATTCCATGCCTGAAAGGGAGAAACCCTTTCTTGAAATCTAGCATGCTAAAACGAGTAAGGATGTTATCGATATACTTTACTTGTGATAGGCTCAACATCTTTTGTTTTTGATCTCGCAAAAGCTTGATCCCAATGATGTGACTGGCTTCTTCAAAGTCCTTTATATCGAACTGCCTAGATAACTATACTTTTACTGAAGATAACATCCCACATCGTTTTTGATGAGCAAGATATCATCTACATAAAGTACTAAAACGACCACCACGCTTCCGTCATGCTTCTTGAAACTGTCTGGTTGTACTATATAGATACACTCGTCAAGACTTCCATTAAGGAAAGCTGTCTTGACATCCATTTGTTAAATTTCGAATCGAAATGAGCCGTAATGGATAAGAGAATCCAGATAGACTTAAGCACAGCAATCGGCTAAAATGTTTTTTCTTAATCGATCCATTCTTTCTGAGTGAACCCTTTTTACAACAAGCCTAACTTTGAAGGTTTCTACCTTCTCGTCTGCTCCTCTCTTTCTCTTGTAGATCCACTTGCATCTGATGGGTTTTATCCCTTCAGGTGGTTCTATAAGTTCTCAGACCTGATTAAAATTTATAGATTTTATCTATGAATTCATAAACTTTTACCAAAGATCTCCATCTTTGTCCTGGATTGCTTCATTATAATTACATGATTTGGTATCTAGATTTTCCAGAATCCTGTCAAAAGACTCCCAAGAACATATACTGATTGGGTTGATGAACAACCCTCCCACTACGACGAGGCACTACCTGCATCTGTGTACTAGCAATAACAAGCTGTACAGAATTTGAACCATGTACACCATTACCCACATGCTCATTTGGCATGTTAATGGTAGCACCTTAATCTGGTTTAGGATCTGCACCTGTCCCGATAATCCTCTCACTACGATAAGGCAATGGGATATTAGTGACTTGTGGTTCCTCTTCTCTTCTACTGTTATTTTCTCTCAATTCTTCTAGAATAATTTTACTTTTTGGGCCTGTAATCCATAATATAATTCTCTTTTAAGAATCGAGCATTAGTGCTAATAATAATTTTCTGATCCTTAGGATAATAAAATAAGCCATCCTTCGTTCCCTTGGGATACCCGACAAAGAAATAGATGTGCTGAGTCTATGTACCCCAAAGGTATTAGACTGTCTGCCTAGTAAACCAATATATAATTCTTAGTCCTTTACAGATACTTGATTATATTCTTTACCGCAGCCTAATACTCCTGCTTTGGGATAGACTAATATATGCTAATCATGCTAACGACAAAGTTGATGTCAAGTATAATGCAAAGCATAACATACACGAGGCTTCCTACTGCCGAAGCATAATGAACCGCCTTCATCTTCTCTATCTCATCAGGTGTCTTAGGATACTGATGCTTGGATAGAGTGATTCTATGCTTGAAAGAAAAAAAACCCTTTCTTGAAATCTTGAATGCTAAAATGAGCAAGGATATCATTGATATATTTTGCTTGTGATAAGCCCAACATCTTTTATTTTTGATCTCGCATAAGCTTGATCCCAAAGATGTGACTGGCTTCTCTCAAATCTTTCATATCGAACTGTCCAGATAACCATACTTTAACCGTAGATAATGCCCCCACATCGTTTTCGATGAGGAAGATATCGTCTACAAAATGTACTATGAAAATCACCATGCTTCCGTTACGCTTCTTGTGCACACAGGAATCATTTGGACTCTGATCAAAATCATAAGACTTTATGGCTTGATCAAACCGAGTGTTCCAAGACTTCGATGCCTACTTAAGTCTATAAAGGAATCTCTTAAGCTTGCACAACATGTGCTTTTAGCCCTTCGCAATGAATCCGTCTGGTTATATCATATAGATACACTCGTCAAGACTTCCAGTAAGGAAAGCTGTCTTGACGTCCATTTGCCAGATTTTATAATCGAAATGAGCGGTAATGGATAAAAAAATCTGGATAGACTTAAGCATGGCTACCGGTGAAAAGGTTTCCTCATAATTGATCTCTTTTTTTTTGAGTGAACCCTCTTGCAACAAGCCTAGCTTTGAAGGTTTCAACCTACCCGTCTACTCCTCTCTTCCTTTTGTAGATCCACTTGCATCTAATGGGTTTCATCCCTTTCGCTGGTTCTATAAGTTTCCAGACCTGATTAAAAAATATAGATTTTATTTCTGAATTTATAGCCCTTTACCAGAGATCTGCATCTTTATCTTGTAGTGCTTCATTGTAGTTACAGAGCTCGGTATCTAGTTCTGTAGGGATCTTATCAAAAGACTCTCCCAGAAATATATACCAATCAGGTTGATGAACAACCCTCCCACTACAACGAGGCACTACTTGTGTTTGTGTACTAGTAGTACAGGCTGTGCAGAATCTGAACCCTGTGCATTAGCACCCTGTTCTTGATTTGCACCTGTCCTGATAATTCTCCCACTACGACAAGGTAATGGAATATTAGTAACTTGTGATTCCTTTTCCGTTCTACTGGTATTTTCTCTCAGTTCTTCGAGAATAATTTTGCTATTAGGTCTGTGATCCATAATATAATTCTCTTCCAAGAATCGGGCATTGGTGCTAACAATGACCTTATGATCCTTAGGATTATAAAACAGACCACCCTTCGTTCCCTTAGGATACCCCACAAAGAAACAGATTTCTGTCCTCGATTCCAACTTACCTGCGTTCCCTTTCAACACATGTGCTGGACACCCTCAAATTCGAATGTGTTTTAGACTAGGCTTACGCCCGAGCCACAATTCTATGGGAGTAGAAGGCACTGACTTAGAAGACACCAAGTTTAGAATATAAGCCGATGTCTCTAAAGCGAGTCCCCAAAACGAATTGGGTAAACCTGAATAACTCATCATGGATCTTATCATCTCTATAAGAGTCTCATTCCTTCTTTCTGCTACACCATTCTACTATGAAGTGCCAAGTGTAGTCAACTGGGATATAATCCCCTCTGGTGACAAGTAGTTCTTAAACTCTCCAAAGAGGTACTCTCCACTACGGTCAAATCATAGTGATTTGATACTTTTACCCAGACACTTCTCTGCCTCTGCCTTGAATTCTTTTAATTTCTCAAAATATTCAGACTTACGGTGCATCAGGTAAATGTATCCATACCTTGAGTAGTCATCAATGAAACTGACTAAGTAGTTAAAGCCACCTCTAGCCTGGATTGTCTTAGTACCACACACATCAGAATGAACCAGCTCCAACGGTTCTTTAGCTCTATAGCCTTTGGCCGAAAAGGACCTCTTGGTCATCTTACCCTCTAAGCAAGATGTAACTCCTCGACTTCTAAACAATAAAACCTCATGATAAAAGGGTAATGAAACTCGAGTTTAAGCTATCATCACAGGGTTAAATTAAAAGATTCACTGAAAACGAACTTGTTAA
>JAULJZ010218300.1:0-17974 GCA_032270985.1 Heliamphora pulchella | reverse complement strand
CGTTTTGGTCGTGTTAGGGCCTTGGGAGTTTGTTGGTGTTTTGTTGTTTGGTGGTTGGTTCTTTGGTTTCCAATTGGCGTCCTATAGTATTCAATTGATTAATTTGTGGAATTTGTCGATTCAAATACCTGTGGATTCTTTTTGGGGTTCGATTGATCGTGTGGTGGTTTCGGGGGTCGTGTCGTGGCCTCGGGTGTTTGTTAGGTGCCGTCCTCGGGGGTGACGTGCATGGTTAGATGCGGGTTTTTGGTACGCGGTTGTGTGCGTGGTGGTTCGTGCATCATTGCGTGTGGGGGTTTGGTTTTGTTTCTCGGTTTGGGTTTCCTCCCAGCGTTGACAGCTCGAGCGGTGGTTGTGCTCTCGAGCGGGCTGGTGGCAGTGTGTTATGTCGGTTGGGGACCGCTCGAGTGGTGGTTGAGCACTCGAGTGCTTAGGCTATGTTGGCCTTCGGGTTAGGTTTTGGTTTTGGTTTTGATTTTCTGTATCGTTGGCTGTCCCGGTGTGTGGACGGGTCCCGATTTGTGAATGGGTCGTTCGGGTATCGAATGACGGGTGTGTGGTATGTGATGTCGTGTCGGGTTATGCCACAGGTGGCGTCATGATGTGAAGTTATATATGGCTTTGTGCGTTTATAACTGATTATATGCATTTATAACTCTAGTTTATTTATGTACAGTTTATGTAAGTGGATTACATGATTTTGGTATCGTTACGTGTACCGTAGTTGCATGCTTTAGAACTCTGAAGTTTTATACGCATGGTTATGTGGAATATGAGGAGTGGATGCATGCGATGCATGTTGCATGAGTTGTAGGTTTTATGTGAGTCGCGTGTGTAGCATGTAACGTGGTTTGTGAAACGAAGTGACAGTACGCGGCTTTATGCATTTAAATCCTGATTAAGATATTCATAGGTATGTTCGGTGTTAACCCGTGATGTTCAGTGTTATCCCGTAATATTCAGTTTTATCCTGTAATATGCGGTCTTATCCCGTGGTGTGCGGTCTAATCCCGCGGTATACGGTTTTATCCCGTGGTTTATGATTTTATCCTGTGGTATAATCCGTGGTCGGCGGTTTCATCCCGTGGTTTATGATTTTATCCTGTGGTATAATCCGTGGTCGGCGGTTTCATCCCGTGGCTTGCGGTAAAGTATGCGGTTTTACCCCATAGTTTGGTTTGCGGTTTTACCCCGTGGTTTAGTATGCGGTTTTACCCTGTGGTTTGGTCTATGGTTTTACCCCAAAGTATACGGTTTTATCCCGGGAATGTATGTTTATGTACGGATCTTTATCAGTGTTAGGACTGTGGTTGTAGCGTATGAGGGCTGGTTGTATGTATCATGGATTGCATGTACTGCATTATGGGATGGATAGACCAATTTTCATACTGTTTTAAGAGTCATGTGAATCGCGATCTAAAAACTGTTTTCCAACTGTTTTCAAGGCTCCTGTGAGTGATTCAAAACATGGTTTGTATCCTCGCTTTCCCTTGCATGTGAAATCGTTTTTCAAGCTTGAAAGAGAGTCTAAAACTACACCTTGTTTTCCTCGCATGTTTAGCTTATACTGCATGCTTCTCTAGTTTCTGCTGAGCTTTGGCTCACGGTGTGGGATTTGATTTTCTTTATATACCGGTCACACAGGTTGATCTGGAGGTGCTGGAGGAGGTGGAAGAGTGTAGTCTTCCTATTTGCTAGTTTTGTTACATGTATGTTGTAACATGTTTTTCGACGTTGGAGCCGTGTAATCTAAGCCATTTGACGTTTATATACAATGCATGTATGGTTTATATTGGGAGTGTATCCTCGTTTGGGTTGTATGTTTAGTTGTTGTGGGTGTTCACGTGACCTGAAGTTTGGGGCGTTACACATACCCTCACTATTTTAATCATAATTTTTTCTACAAATTTTTTTTTTGTGAGAGTAGTCTTATTGGAAAGAAGACTTTCGGGGCTTCTGTAACGCCCCGACTTCCAAAAAAAAAGACCCACAATGAAAAGGGTAATGAAACCCGTGTTTGAGCTTTCTTCATGAAATTCAATTAAAAGATTAAATTAAAACTGAGTTCCTTCAATCGTATCACCCAAAACATAATCTTTTTCCCATAAAAAATGGCGCAAACAGGAGCCCTTTTTAAATCACAAATAAGCCTCCAAAATCCTAAAACTTTCTCGGTGTTGGAATAACATCAAAACCTCTTACACTTTAAACATAGTTTTTGTAAGCCAAAACTGGAAATTGAAACACACACATTTAATATAGAAAGAATCTCCTTCAACTCAAATTTGGAAAACCAATGTTTTTAATATCAATACATTCATTTGAAACAGAATACGACCCACGTCCTCACATGCATACAGAATATGGGACCACGACCCTAAGGCCTTGTAATGCGAGTTATTCCAACCCAGCGATACATTAACCCAATTCTTCAAAAAGAGAAAAAAAATACATCTACAACTCATTCCTCAAATGAAAATGTAATTTTACCCACCAAAACAACGTGGTCCCCCAAGACTGTACTTTTCAATCCACGGCCTTCTTTTCGCTATCACCTAAAATGTTGTTAAACAGCATGAGCTGAAGCTCGTAGGAACAAGACTAACCATAAACAAATGCATGATATGCAAGGATGATTATGTGAAATACAACACATAGGTTTACCAAAAACTTGCCTCCTTTTCCATCAATAAATCCATTTCACATAATCGGTTTTCTTTACTCAGGACACAACCATCATTTAACTATTTAATTCCATTTCATTAATCCTATATCAAGTCCCCAGATTCACAACTCACGCATACGCATACACTCCCATATTTATATTATTACTTTCATCCCTTAGGTTCAATAACTCAATTACCTAGTTTTCGTTTTGTCATATTCATTTTTCCTTTTTCTATAATGCCACAATTCACCACGACACACATACACATCTTCCAATTGTTTCCAAACCCAAACCAAGTTTTCCTCTTTAGCAAAACTTTATTCCCATAACCATTATCAAGTTTTCTTTCAAATCCAGACCAGTTATCGATTTAATTAAGTACCAAACCCGAACGGCGCCTATAGCCTTGGCGTAGTTATCACAACTGGGCCACGCGAGGCCTAATGGATAAGTACCCATTCTATAGCCCGACATGGAGAGCACACATTTTTGGCTTTCCTTGGAAACATCGATGGGTGGGCCGTCCAAGAGCACGCTTATACGGGGATTAACCCGAAGGAAGGGCCTACCTTACATTGACCAAGTTTTTGGTCTTTCACCGAGGAGCAACTCATGCCTAACCTTAATTATCCAATCAAACCATTCGGTACCTTAATTAAATCATTACATTAAATCAACACGAGTCCAACCCAAATATGGTTCCTCTCGTCAACACCCAACACACTTGGGTTAAACCATGAAACACACTTTAATTTTCATTCACATCACAGTTGGGTTTAATTAATCCAAACCCCAATTAATCATCACGTGATTTTTGGTTCTTAATCATGTTCAACGTTCTCATGATCCAAAGGTTTGAATAGCACGGGTCAAGCCCCCAAATTAATATTTTGTATTGTTCGTACTCAAAATTTCGTTGAATTTCCACAAAATCCCCAACCCATCATCCACCGTTTTCATACATCTTTGCAAATTTACAAAATTTATAAATAACTAGGTTAAAAACTCTATCAATTTCATCATTCGAGTCTCCAACCCCAAAACCCCCTAAATTTTCATGAATTTAGCCCAAACCAAACCCTAGTTTATCATTTTTCAAACCCGACCGTAATTAATGACAATGTAAAGATAAAATCATGTTAAATCCTCCATAAATCTAAGATTTAACCTCCATTAATGTCAAACCCAAACCTAGGGCTTCGAAAACACTATTTTCATGCTTTTATGTTCATAAAACTAAAATACAACACATATCAAACAAATATTCAAAGATAGTCTTAGTTCCTACCTTTGAGATGTTAGATTCACAAGAAAAGAGCCTCAACGAGCTCCAACCACGAGAATCTCCAACCGCACGATGAGAATAAAGTCTCCGACGTCTAAATTGGGCCTTTAACGGTAGACAATCAAGGTAGATGTGAGGGATTGCACCAAGAGAAGCTAAAAAGCTCCAAACAACACTCCAAACCCAAACCCTAGCTCTCACCTTGCTCTAAAGAGAGAGAAAAATGAAAAGAATGGGAGAAAAGGATCCTCGCGCGACTTTAAAAAGTCTGCTCGCTGACAGTCCGCTTGAGCGGACTCCCCCACCGCTCAGCGGTCCCCTCACTCAGGACCTCTCGGCCACTTGTCGGCTCGAGCGGGCTCCTCACCGCTCGAGCGGTTAGCGCTTGGAGGCAAACCAAACAAAAGCTGCCAAAACTGACCCAAAACATAAACTAAACACCTCACAACGATGTTATCATACACTACAAGACCCATGGTCCTCACCATCCATCATTACATGATTAAAGTTTTAATTCTCCCTCCAAATTAGCACTTTTCTTAAATCCACCTGATGTCTCAAAACAAGTTTTCAATTAAATGCTCAAAATAAAAAGGGACTGGGTCCTTACATCCTCCCCCACTTAGGAAATTTCATCCCCGAAATTCAACACTAAAACTCGGGCCAACTGTATCTTCGTCGAATACCAACGATCTTTGACAGAGCTCTGTTATGCTGTCTAACAGTAAACTTGTAACACCCCTAGGAGTGATATCTCTCCACACAAACATATTTTCGAAGGATAGACATCCACGCTAATTGCCTTTGCACAAACGGTCTTGCTAACACTAGGGTTATTTTATCATCGTCGGATTGAGATTCAACTCACGCCACCGATGCACCAAACCACAACTCGCTGGACGCGACCAACCTAAGCGATTACTCACATAGCACAAGACAAATCCACTATCGGAACTGGTTTCAATACATTCTACCTCTATTTGTAAAGACTGTAATCTCGTTCG
This sequence comes from Heliamphora pulchella, assembly GCA_032270985.1. NCBI lineage: Eukaryota > Viridiplantae > Streptophyta > Magnoliopsida > Ericales > Sarraceniaceae > Heliamphora > Heliamphora pulchella. The sequence goes on along the minus strand of JAULJZ010218300.1, from coordinate 13,017 downwards.
AGTTGCCGCCAACTAGCCATCTCCATACCAAAACGCACACAGCAGACTACCCCAGTACGAGCAAACATACGTCATCAAATTCTGACATTGCACACAAGGATTTACACATATCACACACAACATCTTGGTCACGCCTGCCAGGTCAACTACAAAACTCGAAACTACATTATCCTTCCACGTATATCAGAAACACTATCACTTAAGCTGATGAGATGTTCATTCTCTGAGAAGAAACAACAAACATCGGGCTCTAGAGAAAGAAGCTTACTCAAATCATCAGGAATTCCGACGAACACATTTTCTTCTCATGATTTGCAAACACTCTTTCCGCACATTCACCAGTACTAATCCTTGATCAATTCCTCGACTCGCAAACCACAACTATGATCTCACAGAAATACTAGGTGTCACATCATTGTCATGGTTAAAACTTCCTAAAATCGAGGTTACCACCCCAGCATCACAGCTATTCAGATCTATATAGTCATATGAACACTCTAAGTCACTTGGGTCACCAGCATAGTATAGACATAATCTCCCACTAGCACACACTTTCTATACAAATCCAACCGCGTCCCACACTACGTCATCATGCACATTTGTAATCCCATATTTTACCATTAAACCACTGACACTCAGTCAACTTTTCACCCGTAATCGATTACAATGAATCCCATTCAACATTTATCCATATTCATACTGCGTATATTGGTCCTTCGAATCCATAACATCCCATACGTAATCAGTTATTGAAGATTAAATAGTTACCCACCAAACCGTTCATCATTACATGCATATGCACTCGCCTTTTTCCATCACATCCATACCATACGTACAACAATTCTCCATTTGGTAGAAACCACACATGATTCTCTGATCACTTGCTGACACCACTCAACCTATTCGTACTTTTCCCACCAAATAACAAACCAAGATCCGCCTCTTATACTAGATGGCTTTATCTTACACGTAACTCCTCAAGGCACTCAATCCACCCAAAATTGACAACAAAGGGGTCACCCCACTTGATCCGCGCACTGTTATTTTGCTCTTCCAACATTCGTACTCATACGCTTACTCCTTTAACATACCGACATTAAGTTGTCACGCGATATTGCTGAAATTAATGGGATCATAAAACTTCCTCAACCTCTCTTCAATCGAACCCCAGCGTCCTTACGAGAAAATTCTTCCTCTATACAAATAAGATCGTTTCGTTCCGAATCTGACAAACATGTTGGCTCAAACAGGTCACACAAGGCGAACAACACTGTCACAAAAGCTTCAGCGCAAATCTCATTGGTTATTGACAAGAACCAGGGATATCAACATTCCCGCACCAATCAAAACACCCATTATATATAGAACAACCTTCATCTAGTCTCCGTAGACATAGGTTTTAACTCTCAACACACTAATTCCTCCGTTAGTGAGAGGGATAAATGCTCCAGGTTTACCAACCCAATATCCGAAAGCACACAACCCGAACACTCACACTCATAGTGTGAGACCCAGACCTGTCTCTTTTGAGAAATTTATATATGTTGATGTGTTTCTTTTCATATATGTACCTCTTGGTATATGGTTTATGTTTTCGGTTATAGAACAGCATGTTTTGTATAGGTGTTATACATGTTATGCATGCAGGGGGTTCGACTTGGTTGCCTTCTTCAGTTTTCCCTCCCAGCGACGACTGCTCGAGCGGTGGTGAGCGCGCTCGAGCGGGCTGGTGGCAGAATGTTGGTCCGAGAGGTGACCGCTCGAGTGGTGCTTGGGCGCTCGAGTGGTCGTGTGGCAGGGCCTATGTCGGCAAAGGGTCAGCTCAAGCAGTGGGGCCTTGGAGAAAAAATCTATAAAGGCTATAAATATCTTTTTGGAGACTCAAAATATCTTTTTCAAGCAAATCTCTTTCTCTCCACCTTTTCTCTACCTTCTCTCTAGCTTTCGAAAGGGCCCGAGCTTAGGTTTTTACGGTCGGATAGTAGATCCTTGCTGTCCGCGGCGTGGGCTTTGTATCCATCCAGATGAATTTTCATTTCGACGAGGTTGGATTTTAAGGCATCGAGCTTTTAGCTCTTTGAGGTAGGATTCTAGACCCTACTGGTGTTAAAGGGTGTAGTATGTAACAATACTTACTTTCACTGGGTAGAAATGCATTAAATGCTATTTTCATGTTTTAAACCTTGGTTTTGGGTAAAAAGTGGGTTTTACGCCTTTTCTTGATTTTATACATGATCCGGATGTGTTGAGATCCGTGGTTTTCAAAAGGAGATTTGAAAACGAGGTATTTTTATGAAAAATATGTTTGTGGAGGTTTGGAGCTAACCCTTGGGGGTTGAGTCTCAGTTTTGTTGGAAATATGTTGTTACATGCTTGTAGATCTCCATGTTAATGGATTGGATCCTTTTTATATACATGCGATGTAAACCTGTTTTACTGGTTTTCGTAGTTAAACTACGGTTGGGTTTTGAAATGTTTATCGATAGATGTACCGTGGCAGTGGGTATGGTTGAGTTGGGCTTCCACTGCTCCTCAGTGAAAGTCCAAAAGCGTGCGCAGCATAGGTGCTCTATACCTTCGGGTTAGTCCTCGTAAATTGAGTATGTTGGGTGCTTTGTACCCTCGAGCTCAGGTCCCATAAATTAAGCAGTAGGTGCTCTGTACCTTCGGGCTAGTTCCCATAAATTGAGTGGTTCGATTGCCTTCATTAATGGCGTCGTTGTCGTAACTCCATATAGAACTTGTCATTACCGAGCAGGCCTTGAGTGGTGACTAGGGTAATGGGCAAGAGTTTATAGTTGTTACCTTTGTCGGTGTGGCAGAGTCGGTACATAGGATTACATTTTATCTTTCTCCTCGGTTGAATGGCATGAGTGGAGCATACTGTTTGTTTACAACTTTTCCTTAACTGTGGCATGATATCTGTTAGGATGATATGCATAGTTTGAAGGATGAAGAATGTGTGGTTTTATGAGATAAAACCTTTTTGAGACTCGTGTTAGTTTGACGAAAAACTTGTGATTTTTTATAGAAAAACCCTTTTTGACTCCTATGGGTCAGCTCGTGTGTGTGTGATTGCATAGCCTGCTTTACAACTTTACTGTCTATTTTCTTTTGGGCTTCGTCTCACGGTGTAGGATTTTGCTGTAAAAACATTTTCAGGTGAGCATGTAGAGTTGACCTAGATTCCTATGGTAGCGGAAGACTAGTTGTAGTTTCCCTATTTTAGACATGTACTTTTACATGTAGTGCCTATTTCAGAAGGCTAGCTTTTGTAAGCCTTGAGACGATATATTTATTCATGTATGAGAATGCATGTTTCCTATTTACGAGAGTCTGTGGAGATTTTTTTTATCCAAATGATGTAAATTTTTGAGTTGATGGTTTTCCAACTGTAAACCTTATTTTCATAAACGGTTTTGGTGGGCTTTCGCGTGACCCCCTGGTGTTTGGGGCGTGACAACTTGGTATCAGAGCTCTTTTTTGAATACCTAAGAGCCATGGGAAAGAGGGTACATCACCTTGTGAGGATGTATGCGTGCTTGATTGCAGGTTTTCAAGAGTTTTCTTACATATGCATGATAGCCTGTGTAGCATGATGATTGTGTATACGTGAGTATGGAGGTTAGGCCTTAGAATTTATTAGTCTTGCCTTCGGGCGTTTGGATTAACAAACTTGGGAACTAGGTTAGAGATGAGTTTCGCGGACGTGATTTATAGCTAGAAATCTGAGTAGGTTGTCCAGATGGGAGAATCTTTCTTGTTGGTTCTCCTTGGTATGTGAGACATGTGATAACATGATCTACGTGGCTATGTGTTAGCATGCTTATATGTGATCTGTCCTTTACGCTAGCAATAACATGTTGTTTTATCCTGTTATATTGCTTTCGTTTAGCATTATGTCCACGCAGGGAGGACGAGGCCGAGGCCGAGGTCGAGGCCGTGGCCGTGGTTCTGGCCGAAGGGACATTCCAGTCCCAGATGTTGGGGATGCTAATGCACCCCAAGGACCTGTTGGTGATGAAAATTTGTTGCGGGAGATGGTCGGCTCCATCCGACAACTGGCTGAGGCCACTAGGGGAAGGGAGAGTGTACCCGAGCTGAGTGCGACGATTGTGATGCGTGAGTTTTGCCGTCAGGAGCCTCCTACCTTTTTTGGGGATCCCAACCCCATGGTAGCCACTAAGTGGCTAGAGCTGGTCACCAGGATTCTAGACACGCTTCAGATAGAGGAAGATGATCTGAGGGTTACGTTTGTTGCTTTCCAACTGAGAGGGAGTGCTCACATGTGATGGAAGTTCGCCAAGACTACAGTTGGGGGCACTTGGGAGGCATTCACCAAGGTATTTATGGAGAAATACTTTTCGGCGACACTGAGGGATCGCTATAGAGAAGACTTTCTTTTCTTGATGCAAGGAATGATGACTGTGATTGACTATGAGGCTGCATTTACTAGCCTGTCCCGAGTTGCACAAGAGATTATGCCCACTGATGAGTTCTGTGTGATCCGATTCGAGAGGGGTTTGAGACCTGCTATCCGAGACAGAGTGGCTGCATTCAGGATGCAGGTTTTTACAGAGTTAGTGGAGACTGCCATGAAGGTGGAAGACACTCTGAATGAGACGCGCAGAGATAGAGACAATAGGGGTCAGCAAGGTGGGGGACGCACACAGGATCAGGGATGTAGGGAGAACAAGCGTCGACGGACATCTAGTCTGAGTTCTCACCCGGTGTGGTCGTATTCGCTAAAGTCTTCTACATCCATGCCTCCAGTAGCTTCAACGGGAAGGTCGGAGAGTAGAGAGCCTGTTTGTCACAGATGCCAATGGCCAGGGCACCGTGCGGCAGAATGCCAGAGTCCAACGCCTATTCAGGCACAGTCGTAGTCACAGGCGCAGGGGAGGGGATCAGTGGTATGTTTTAAGTACGGCCAGCCTGGGCACATCCATAGAGATTGCCCCAGAGGAGGGAGCGTACGGAGCACAGCTGGAGCACCTGTTACTCCTTCCGCTCAGGGACGTTAGCTATCTCGATTTGTAGAAGGGGGCGCTTCAGTATAGCCGGCCAAACAGTTGACAGTTTAGGGCCACAGTGGACAGGTCAGTGCTTATGTTCTTGCAGATCCCAGTTCATCCAGAGCACCGGTCGTACCCAATGCTACTACTGCCACCTCCATGATTAGAGGTACTCTTCTAGTCTTTAGATCATGGGCCAGTGTTCTTATCGACATAGGAGCATCACATTCGTTTATATCATCTGCTTTTGCATCTGCTTTAGGGCAGGAAATGGACTGGTTGGGTAGTACCTTGAGTGTGGAAACCCCAATCAATGGGAGTGTGATGTTAACTCTAGTTTGTAGATCATGCGTGTTGGAGGTCGCCGGTCATTGTTTGGAGTTTGACTTTATCATTTGAGATATGACCACGTTTGATGTCATCCTAGGGATGGATTAGTTGACCACCTATCGTGCCTTTATCGATTTCAATCGATGAAGGGTAACAATTTGTACACCGGTGGGAGATTGTTTTTGCTTTGTGGGGGACCGGGATGAGTGTTTGATGACTATGTCGGGCGCTGTGTGAAACCAGGGCAACCTGGGTTTCCTCTTTTCAGCCCTCATGTTGGACGAGGAGGTTAGAGTTCGAGGGGAGTTACCTCCGATGGTTTGCGACTACCCAGATGTCTTTCCTGACGATCTGTTTGAGTTACCACCAAGCCGTGAGGTAGAGTTCTCCATTGATCTAGTTCCTGGAGCTGCTCCCATAGCTATACTGTCTTATCGTTTTGCACCCGCTTAGTTGCGTGAACTTGAGGTACAGCTACAGGAGTTGTTGATAAGGGGTTTATACGTTTGAGTACTTCACCGTGGGGAGCTCCTGCTCTTTTTGCTAAGAAGAAGGATGGATCTTTGCGTTTGTGTATCGACTACTGGAAGCTGAATCAAGTGACAGTGAAGAACAAGTATCCGATGCCAAGGATGGACGATTTATTTGATCAGCTAAAGGGTCCGTGCTGCTTCTCGAAGATTGACTTGAGATCAGGATATCACCAGTTGAGGATTAGGGATGAGGACATAGCGAAGACTGCCTTCCGAACTCACTATGGTCACTATGAGTTTCTGGTCATACTGTTCGGTCTGACGAACGCGCCAACTACGTTTATGAGTTTGATGAATCGGATCTTCCATCAGTATCTGGATAGTTTTGTGGTGGTGTTTATGGATGATATTCTCATCTACTCACGCAATAGGGAGGCACATGAGGATCACCTGCGGATCGTGCTACAGATTTTAAGAGAGCATCGCTTGTACGCGAAGTTCGACAAGTGTGAGTTCTAGATGTCTGAGGTGAGATTTCTGGGACATGTCGTGTCGTTAGACGGGGTATCAGTGGATTCGTCGAAGACAGACGCTGTGACTAGTTGGGAGCGATCGAAGAGCATCTTTGAGATTCGTAATTTTTTGGGTTTCGCAGGTTACTATCGGCGATTTGTGAAGGATTTTACGAGGCTTGTTGCACCGATGACGCGTCTGACGCAAAAGGGAATTGTGTTCGTTTGGAGTGAGTCATGTGAGTCGGCATTCCAAGAGCTGAAGATGAGATTGACTAGCATGCCAGTGTTGATTATTCCAGAGCGAGGCTTGGGATATACAGTAAACTATGATGCATCACATGACGGTTTACGTTGTGTTTTGATGCAAGAAGGAAAGGTTGTAGCCTATGGTTCTCGACAGTTGAAGACGCACGAGAAGAACTACCCGACACACGACTTGGAGTTGGCAGCCGTGGTCTTCACATTGAAGACATGGCGTCACTATCTTTATGGCGAGCACTTCGAGGTTTTCTCCGATCACAAGAGCTTAAAATACTTATTTTCGCAGAAGGACCTAAACTTGCGCCAACAATGGTGGATGGAGTTGTTGGAGGATTATAATTTTGACTTGTAGTATCATCTAGGGAAGGCCAACGTTGTGGCAGATGCTCTCAGTTGGAGATCTCATGGGTCGTTAGCTTCCGTGGCTATGTGTGAGTGGGACATGCTTGGAGAGATTGGGGAGTTTGATCTGTGTCTTGGAGAGACAGCGACGGGTGCCACTTTATTTTCAGTAGTTACTTGACCAACGTTGATAGCACGTGTGCTAGAGGTCCAGCAGACGGACTAGGAGGCTCAGATGATACGAGATCGTGTTACTAGTGGAGAGGATACAGCAGGATGGGTTGTGGGTTCAGATCAGAGTCTGCGGTTGGCTGGGAGGTTATTTGTGCCAGAGTCATGCCGAGCTGATCTATTACGTGAGTATCATCATTCTCGCCTTGCAGTGCATCCTAGAGGTACGAAGATGTACCCTGACCTACGTCGTCAGTTCTGTTAGACGGGAATGAAGAGAGACGTGATCTAGTTTGTCTCTTGGTGCCTTACCTGTCAGAAGGTGAAGGTGGAACACCAGAGATCGGCAGGCTTGTTGCAACCGTTATCGATATCGGAGTGGAAGTGGGAGAACGTCACGATGGACTTCGTGTCAGGACTTCCTCGGTCACCTAGGGGACACAACGCTGTATGGGTTGTGGTTGATAGGTTGACGAAGTCTGCACACTTTCTCCCCATCCGTGTGAAGGATTCAGTGGAGAGACTGAGTCAGTTGTATATCAGAGAGATAGTCCAATTGCATAGAGTGCCAGTATCTATTGTTTCTGATCGAGACCCGTGCATCACATCGCGCTTTTGGCAGAGTCTTCAGGCAACTTTGGGAACAAACTTGATGTTCAGTACCGCTTTTCACCCCCAGATGGATGCTCAGTCTGAGAGGACTATACAAATTCTGGAGGATATGCTGAGGGCTAGTGTCCTTGATTTCAGAGGTTCATGGGAGGATCATCTACCGTTGGTAGAGTTTGTATAGAACAACAGCTATCAGCCCAGTATTGGGATGGCACCATATGAGGCTTTGTATGGTAGATCGTGTAGATTGCCCGTGTGTTGGACATATGTGGGAGAAACCACAGTCTTGGTACCCGACATGGTGCAAGAGATGACAGAGAAGATTGCAGTGATACGCCAACGCCTTTTGACGGCACAGAGCCGTCAAAAGAGTTATGCAGATCAGAGGAGACGACCTTTGGAGTTTGCTCTGGGGGATCATGTGTTTCTGAAGGTCTCGTCACGTAGAGGTTTGATGAGGTTTGGTCGTAGCGGGAAGCTATCACCACGTTTCATTGGACCTTTTGAGATCCTAGACTGAGTTAGAAAGGTTGTTTATCGTTTGGCTTTACCACCTCAGTTAGCATCTGTGCACAACGTGTTCCACGTTTCTATGCTTCGGAGGTATGAGCCTGATCCTTCTCATGTGTTAGATTGGGCTGAGCTGCGGGTTAATGAGGATGCCACTTATGAGGAGCATCTAGTGAGGATTCTTGATACAAAGGAGCAGGTGTTACGGGGCAGAACAATTGCTTATGTCAAGGTCCTATGGCTTCATCACGGGGTTGAAGAAGCGACATGGGAGCTCGAGTTTGGGATGCATGCTAGATACCCGGACCTGTTTACCTCGTGACCTTGTTGCGAATTTCGGGGGTAAAATTCCTTAAGGGGGGAGAGTTGTGAGACCCAGACCCGTCTCTTTTGAAATATTTATAAATGTTGATGTGTTTCTTTCCATATATGTACCTCTTGGTGTATGGTTTATGTTTTCGGTTATAGAACAACATGTTTTGTATAGGTGTTATACATGTTATGCATGCGGTGGGTTCGGCTTGGTTGCCTTCTTTAGTTTTCTCTCCCAGCGATGACCGCTCGAGCGGTGGTGAGCGCGCTCGAGCGGGCTGGTGGCAGAGTGTTGGTCCGAGAGGTGACCGCTCGAGTGGTGGTGTGGCAGGGCCTATGTCTGCAAGGGGTTCGCTCGAGCGGTGCTTGGGTGCTCCAGCGGTGGGGCCTGGGTGCGAAAATCTATAAAGGCTATAAATATCTTTTTGAAGACTCAAAATATCTTTTTCAAACAAATCTCTTTATCTCCACCTTTTCTCTACCTTCTCTCTAGCTTTCGGGAGGGCCCAGGCTTAGTTTTTCGCGGTCGGATAGTAGATCCTTGCTGTCGGCAGCGTGGGCTTCGTATCCATCTGGACGAATTTTTGTTCCGACGAGGTTGGATTTTGTGGCATCGAGCTTTTAGCTCTTTGAGGTAGGATTCTAGACCCTACTGCTGTTAAAGGGTGTACTATGTAATTATACTTGCTTTCAACGGGTAGAAATGCATTAAATGCTGTTTCATGTTTTAAACCTTGGTTTTGGGTAAAAAGTGGGTTTTACGCCTTTTCTTGATTTTATACATGATCCGGATGTGTTGAGATCCGTGGTTTTCAAAAAGAGATTTAAAAACGAGGTGTTTTTGTGAAAAACATGTTTGTGGAGGTTTAGAGCTAACCCTTGGGGTTGAGTCTCAGTTTTGTAGGAAATATGTTGTTACATGCTTGTAGATCTCCATGTTGATAGATTGGATCCTTTTTGTATACATGCGGTGTAAAACTATTTTACGAGTTTTCGTAGTTGAACTACAGTTGGGTTTTGAAATGTTTATCTATAGATGTACCGTGGCAGTGGGAATGGTTGAGTTGGGCTTCCATTGCTCCTCGGTGCAAGTGCAGAAACGTACGCAGCGTAGGTGCTCTGTACCTTTGGGTTAGTCCCCGTAAATTGAGTGTGTGTGGGTGCTTTGTACCCTTGGGCCTAGGTCCCGTAAATTAAGCAGTAGGTGTTCTGTACCTTCATGCTAGTTCACGCAAACTGAGTGGTTCGGTTGCCTCCGTTAATGGCGTCGTTGTCGTAACTCCGTATAGAACTTGTCATTACCGAGCAGGCCTTGAGTGGTGAATAAGGTAATGGGTAGGAGTCTATAGTTGTTACCTTTGTCGGTGTGGCAGAGTCGGTACATATGATTACATTTTATCTTTCTCCTCGGCATAAAGCCGCCAGAAGAGTTATGTGGATCAGAGGAGACGACCTTTGGAGTTTGCTCTGGGGGATCATGTGTTTCTGAAGGTCTCGCCACGTAGAGGTTTGATGAGGTTTGGTCGAAGCGGGAAGCTATCACCACGTTTCATTGGACCTTTTGAGATCCTAGACCAAGTTGGAAAGGTTGCTTATCGTTTGGCTTTACTACCTCAGTTAGCATCTGTGCACAACGTGTTCCACGTTTTTATGCTTCGGAGGTATGAGCCTGATCCTTCTCATGTGTTACATTGGGCTGAGCTGCGGGTTAATGAGGATGCCACTTATGAGGAGCATCTAGCGAGGATTCTTGATACAAATGAGCAGGTGTTACAGGGCAGAACAATTGCTTATGTCAAGGTCCTATGGCTTCATCACGGGGTTAAAGAAGCGACATGGGAGCTCGAGTCTGGGATGCGTGCTAGATACCCGGACATGTTTACCTCGTGACCTGATTGTGAATTTCGCGGGCAAAATTCCTTAAGGGGGGTGATTTGTGAGACCCAGACCTGTCTCTTTAGAGATATTTATATATGTTGATGTGTTTCTTTCCATATATGTACCTCTTGGTGTATGGTTTATGTTTTCGATTGTAGAACATCATGTTTTGTATAGGTGTTATACAAGTTATGCATGCGGGGGGTTCGACTTGGTTGCCTTCTTCAGTTTTCTTTCCCAGCGGCGACCGCTCGAGCGGTGGTGAGCGCGCTCGAGCGGGCTGGTGGCAAAGTGTTGGTCCGAGAGGTGACCGCTCGAGCGGTGCTTGGGTGCTCGAGCGGTGGTGTGGCCGGGCCTATGTCGGCAAGGGGTCCGCTCGAGCAGTGCTTTAGCACTCGAGCGGTGGGGCCTAGAAGCAAAAATGTATAAAGGCTACAAATATCTTTTTGCGCACTCGAGCGGTGTTTTACGGGTTTTCGTAGTTGAACTACGGTTGGGTTTTAAAATGTTTATCCATAAATGTACCGTGGCAGTGGGTATGGTTGAGTTGGGCTTCCATTGCTCCTTAGTGCAAGTCCAAAAACGTGCGCTGCATAGGTGCTCTGTGCCTTCGGGTTAGTCCTCGTAAATTGAGTGTGGGTGGGTGCTTTGTACCCTCGGGCTTAGGTCCCATAAATTAAGCAGTAGGTGCTCTGTACCTTCGGGCTAGTTCCTGTAAATTGAGTAGTTCGATTGCCTCCATTAATGGCGTCGTTGTTATAACTCCGTATAGAACTTATCATTACCGAGCAAGCCTTGAGTAGTTACTAGGGTAATGGGCAGGAGTCTATAGTTGTTATCTTTGTCGGTGTGGCAGAGTCGATACATAGGATTACATTTTATCTTTCTCCTCGGTTGAGTGGCCTGAGTGGAGCATACTGTTTGTTTATAACTTTTCCTTAACTGTGGTATGATATCTGTTAGGATGATATGCATAATTTAAAAGATGAAGAATGTGTGATTTTAAGAGATAAAACCTTTTTGAGACTCGTGTTAGTCTGACGAAAAACTTGTGATTTTTGAGAGAAAAACACTTTTTGGCTCCTGTGGTTGAGCCCGTGTGTGTGTGATTGCATAGCCTGCTTTACAGCTTTCCTATCTATTTTCTATTGGGCTTCGGCTCACGGTGTAGGATTTTGTTGTAAAAATATTTTCAGGTGAGCATGTGGAGTTGACCTAGATTCCTGTGGTGGCGAAAGACTAGTTGTATTTTCCCTGTTTTGGACATGTACTTTTACATGTAGTGCTTGTTTTAGAAGGCTGATTTTTGTAAGCCTTGAGGCAATAAATTTATTCATGTATGAGAATGCAAGTTTCTTATTTACGAGAGTTGAACTGTGAAGATTTTTTTTATCTAAATGATGTATATTTTTGAGTTGATGGTTTTCCAACTGTAAACCTTATTTTCATAAACGCTTTTGATGGGCTTTCGCGTGACCCTGGTGTTTGGGGCATGACACATAGAGTAGAATAAACAACTCTTCACCAGGAAACTACAAAGAATCAGTCCTATAACCATCCGATCGCAGTGATACAAGCTCATAAGGCATAACTCCTAAGATCACAACAAGCGTGCAAGATTCATGGAGATTTTTGCCTTCTCAGAATACAGTGGAATCAAGGATCAATCAAGGTTCTGACATTCACATCCGACAAGGCTGAAATAGCTCACACAGAGTAATTGTCCATCAGGTAGCTCTCGCTCAACACGTCATACTCTAGGTACCCATCAATTACTCGATCCAGGAAAACACTATCCATCTGTCCTTGAGTTAACCTCGACTACCATCATATAAATGTTGTCGACCCCAATCACGATATTTTCACCACTTATCACACTTAGTTCTCAACTTCAAACATCGTTCATACATCTCGAGTCGAGTACCACTAACTCCTCTACACCCAAACAGCACGTTTCGCACGTCCACAAATCCATCACTAGGTATCCATAAAGGCATAACATTACGCACTCACATTGTCCCAAGCCTTCTCCTCGCAAGGTTACGCTATATTAACACTTACCACGTCACAACCACCCAATCAACAGCTACCACGGTTCCTCAAACTTCATGCACTTAGCACTTGTAGGGGGAAGACTAAAACAAGTAAGTTATCTCACAAAAGATTTGAGACTACTCAAACCATAGCTTCATCCAGGCACACATCCCTACATTCATCAAACACAGTTCCTGAACACGTTCTGATAACCATACCGATAATAATCAAAACAACAAGCCTTTACTCTCGTAGGATTCTCAAATGATTTATGCTCATTGCACGCTAGAACTATAACCAAAACCCACACACCCACAACCTCACTGTTAACCCACCGAAACACACCTCTGAGCTTACACACCCGTAACTCAACCATCGAATCTCAAGAAGGAATGTGGTTCAGCATCCCGCTAGGGACAAGACATAGGAGGTGTTAAACAAGCTTTTCAAAGCTACAAGCACCACAAAGATGTTGGCCTAACAAGGTTTCAATAACCGATTTTGATGATAACAAACTTATATATATCTAATTGTGCAAATTGAGTTTGATTACAGGAAATATAC
>JAULJZ010218289.1:0-17976 GCA_032270985.1 Heliamphora pulchella | reverse complement strand
AAAATGGACTCTATATATTTTTATATTTGTAAATTTTAAAAAAAAATTATTATAAAAATTTAATAGGATACAACTGTCATACTGATTCATATTTCATCAATATTTAAATTACAATTAAAATAATACCAAACAAAAGAAAAAGTTTCAATATCACAATAAAATAAACAAGTTGAACCAATATTAGCAAATAATCACTTAAATACTATCATTCTGACATTTTTTATCGCAAAATTATTAATTAATGTTTCATAGTCAAGCTTATTTACCATTTATTTTTCAATAGACAACATTACCAATTCATTCAGTCTTTCTTATGACATAATTGATCGCAGATAAAATTTGATCAACTCAATACCTAAAAGTTAAACTCAAATCATGTAACATAATAACAATCATGCAAATAAAAAAATAAATGCATAAAATGATAATAAATCATAAAATAATAATAAATGTGAACTGAATCTCAACTGATAAAGTATAAATCAAAGGATTAAGCCTTAAGGATAATAAATTACCTTTGGAGATTCCAAATTCGGATAATGGAGACAGAGACTGGAGAGGGAGAGCCGAACGTCGCCGCCGTCAAGCTCGTCACCAGAACGTCGCCGCGGCGCCGCCGCGAGCTCATCACCAGAACGCCGCCGCGGCGCCGCTGTCGAGCTCGTTGCCTGGTCGCCCGTCGCTGTTGGCTATGTTTCGTAGTTTCGGAACTCGGTCAGTTGCTCATCGTCATCCGCCGTCGACAGCTGCCAATGTTTTGGACTTCAGAAATCAGAGAAAGATCAAAGAATGAAAGAATGAAGATGAAGACAGAAGAGAAGACTGAAGAGAAGTAAAGAGTCAACCTTAGTCCTTGAGCCTCTGTGCGGCTGTGCCTGTTTCTGTTTGTTTGATTTGAATTGTTTCAGAAGAAGAAGAGGCTGCGTAGATGAGTTTTAGTAGATTTAGGGGAGTGTTTGGGTTTGTTTGTTTTTTTTTTTTTGTAGAGTGGGCCTTTTTAATTTAATATATATTGCTTTGGGTTTGTATTTGAATTTTTTTTGGACTGACCCTTTATTTTTAATTAGATTTTAATTTTTTAATATTATACAGAATATAATAAAAGATATTATACATTTTGGAACCTCTTTTTTTTAGCAAAAATTAGGAGCCCAAAGCAGTTACTTTGTTAGCCAAACAAGAGGGCCGGCCCTACAACTAGAATGTGATAGACCTCAACTCACTAATTTGATGCATCTACCCTAATATGCACCCACTCATTCTACTTATGAGCATGGTGGCATAAGTGGATCCAAAGAAGATGAATCCCGTCGAGTTCATACAGAAAGTACAACTACATTATTTATTTATTTACTTTAACGTACGAATATCTAACAATTTTAGAATAAATTACTTATAAATAGAATATCCTAAACCCGAAGGGGTTGGCCTGGTGGTCAAGATTTTGGATTTGAGGCTTTGCTCACTACAAGGTCTCAAGTTCAAAACCTTTTAAGTTCTATCAATTCTTTGAAACCAAGTTTATATTGTTGGGAGAAATAACACAATATATGTTCGGTGGTCCAGAAAATATAATTTATTAACTTTCAACGATTACAATAAACTGAATTTACAGAAAACGAAAATACAAAAAATAATATGGAAACAGAATACGCAAACCGAGTCCTGCAAACGTAGTTTTCTTAAGAATGATTCACCGCCTACTAAGGGTGTTATAGGTATCTCCACCGGCATTACTCTCCTAGGATAAAACAGCGGTTGACCTGAACGTTGAAACACCTGCAAAGATCAGCAACTCGAACGTACCTCGTCTGTCTTTCTCTCTCTCACAACTTGCAATTGTAATCTGGTCTCTCTATTTTTCTCCTCTATTTTCCCTCTTTACTCACCTTTTTCCCACACCTTTGCAGAATACCAGAAGAGGTCTTATATAGAATTTCTCTCATGGAGGGTTACAAAAGAATTGAATAAGAAAATCAATTTTCAATTGAATGGTATTGATTTTGGAATTCAATTGCCAATTGAATGGCCAATTAAACTGCCAATTGAATTCATAAATCAATTCTAGAATAATGGCCAATTGAATTCAATATTTTCAACAATTCCCCCATGAAGGAAATTGGAGGGAGTACAAATCCAGATTACAAAGTTAACTGCAAAAAAGATAGACAACTGAAAGTCCCTGCATAGGATAGGTAGCGGTTAGCTTTGAACCTTTCCTTGTGAGAACCTATCGAATTTACCAGCAAGTAAGTGGGTAGTACCGCTTTGAACTGTGTCGCCTTAGCAGTAAATCGAGACAATAGGCTTCACACAATGACTTTCACAACGAAGTTTTTGTTCTCACGGTTGTGTTCGCTTTGGCCATGAAACACTCTTCCTAGTTCTGCAAGTATTTTCTTGAGAATTTTACTTTGTCAAATTCTCAAAGAAGCGGCCCCACTTCATACTCACATAGGTGACTTTTATTCAATAGTATTTCTCTATACCAACTTAGTTCACCTGTAAAAGTCATTAAAAGCTAATGCTTAACCTCCTAAATTACTACTGCATCATAGGAATAGGTAATAGTTCTCAAACTCCACAGTGATTATCCTAGATATACGCAATTAGGTTGTCCCATTAAATCTAGATCTTGAGATCTCCAGTCAGTTAGGTTGGATTTTTCTTTATGTTACCTTTTATATCACAGGCTTTAATCCCATTCTTGTCGATGCTCGTTCAACTAACTCTCTGGTTAATTCTTTGGTCAGCGGATCTGCAATATTGTCCTTTGACTTTACGTAATCAATTGTGACAACCCCACTTGAGAGTAGTTTTCTAATAGCATTATGTCTACGACGTATATATCTAGACTTACCATTATACATATGACTTTGTGCCCTACTTATTGCCGATTGACTATCGCAGTGAATACAAATAACTGGCACAGGTCTAGGCCATCTTGGAACATCTTCTAGAAATTGCCGTAACCATTGGGCTTCTTTAGTTGCTTTATCTAAAGCAATGAATTCTGATTCTATCGTAGAACGTGCTATACACGTATGTTTAGAAAATTTTTAAGATACCGCTGCACCACCAAGTAGAAAGACATTCACTTGTAAACTTTGAGTCTTTCGTGACCGATATCTAGTTTTCATCATAGTACCCTTCTAATATTACCGAATATCTGGTGTAGTGCAGTCCCAGATCACGAGTATATCTCAAATAGCGTAGTAACCTAACTATCGCTTTCGAGTGATCACGTCTTGGATTACTCGTGTATCGGCTCAGTTTACTTATTGAATAGGTTAAGTCAGACCTTGTACAACTCATCAAGTACATTAGACTCTCGATAACCTGAGAATATTCCAATTGAAAAACACTTTTTTTCCATTCTTGGATAAATGGGGACTCAAGTCCACCGGGGTCCTGGCGACTTTAGTGTCAGAATTGTTGAATTTCCTCAGAATCTTGTCAACATAGTGAGTTTGAGACAACGTAAGGCCGCCTATTGTTTTGATGATCTGGACATCCATAATCACATTAGCGAGACCCATATCATTCATGTCAAACTTTGAATTCAACATATCTTTAGTAGACTAGATAACATTATCGTTATTTCTCACAATAAGCATGTCATCAACATAGAGACACAGAATGACATAACATTCATCAGTGTTTTTGACATATATACATTCGTCACATTCGTTGATTCGAAACCCATGAGACAATACTATATTGTCAAACTTCTCATGCCATTATTTAGGAGCTTACTTTAGACCGTACATAGATCTAACTAGCCTACAGACTTTTTCTTTAGGCCCAGAAAAATCATCAGATTGTTCCATATAGATTTTTTCATCTAAATCTCCATTTAAAAAAGCTATTTTTACATCCATCTGATGTATTGCTAGATTTCATAAAGTCGCAATAGCGGTTATTATACGAATTGAGGTTATCCTAGATACAGGAGAATAAGTATTAAAGTAATCTAAGCATTCCTTTTGTCTATATCCTTTGATAACAAGTCTAACTTTGTACTTATCTATTGATCCATCTGCTTTCATTTTTCTCTTGAAGATCCATTTATAGCCCAAATGCTTACTATCTTGTAGCAAATTCACTAGTTCCCACGTATGATTTTGCAGTATGAAATCAATCTCGCTTTTAATCGCTTCTTTTCAAAACAGTGCCTCAGGACAGCTCACAGCTTCCTTGTACGTACGAGGCTCATTTTCTAATAAGTAGGTTATAAAATCCAGACCAAAAGAAGTTGATTTCTTAGCCCGTTTGCTGCGTCTTGGCTCTATATCAATTTCCTCTTCTTGGTCTCTACTGCTAACATTAGCAGGATGCAAAGTCCATTTTACTAAACTAGACTCTTTAATGGATCTATACGAAAATATGTATTCAAAGAATGACACATTTTTAGATTCCATGACTATATTCTTGTGATTATCTAGTATTACAGATTCATACACAAGAAATCGATAAGCACTGCTATTTTGAGCATAACCGATGAAAACACAATTAACGATTTTTGGACCTATCTTTCCCTTTTTAGGAGGAGGTATAGCCATCTTCGCAAGACACCCCATGTTCTTAAGTAATTATAGGTAGGCCTTCTACCCTTAAATAACTCATAAGAGTTTTTGTCATTCTTTTTGCGAGGTACTAAATTCAGGATGTGATTAGCGGTGAGAACCGCTTCACCCCACATGTTTTGAAACAACCCAGAACTCACCAACATAGCATTCATCATATTCTTTAAGGTACAAATTTTGCGTTCAGCAATTCCATTCTGCTTAGGTGAGTAAGGTGCAGTGGTTTGGTAGATAATTCCGTGCTCAGCACAGTATCCACCAAATGGAGATTCATATTCACCACCTCAGTCACTTTTCAACACCTTAATCTTTTTGCTAAGCTGGTTTTCAACTTCATTCTTGTACAGAATAAATTTGTCCAAAACTTCATCCTTGCTCTTTGGCAGGTATACATAGAAATACTTTGTACTATTATCAATAAACTTGATGAAGTACTTATTAGCACTAAGAGTTTGAACATATTTTAGATCACACACATCAGTGTGAATTAAGCCCAGTGGCTCGATGCTTCTTTCAACCGAGTGAAATGAAGACCTGATTAACTTAGTCTCCATACAAGTTTCACACTTGTGACTTTTATCAACATCAAAACTAAGTATATGCTCCAAGTTAATTAATCTACGCATAAAATCCTAATTAACACGACCAAATCTACCATGCCACAAAATGGAAGACTCAAGCACATAAGCAACATGGGATTTTATTTTATTAGCAGTGGGAATGACAGTCATTACATTCATTTTGAATAGACCATTGGTCACATATCTTTTTTCCACATACATTCCATCCTTAGACAGAGTAACTCTGCCTGTCTCAAAGAACATCTGAAACCCGTACTTGCTCAACAGAGACCCAGATATCATATTCTTCCGAATATCTAGCACATAGAGCACATTATTTAGTGTCAGCTCTTTTTCGAATGTCATCTTGAGGATCACCTGGCCTTGTCCCGACACGTTTGAGGTAGCTGAATTTCTCATATACAGCTTCTGATTATGGTCCTCCATCTCAAAGATGTTAAGCAGCTGTCTGTCACAACAGACGTGGCGAGTGGCCCATGTGTCTATCCACCATTCTTGTGGATTTGAGCCTACCATGTTCACCTTAGAGACCATGGCTAAGAGATTGATATTGGAGTAGAACACCATTTTCTGTTGCCATCTCTTAATGTTAGCTCATCCTCTAAACTTTCTTGACTTGTTCACGTGAGATAATGGAACAGTAGGCACACCAGGCATAGGAGCAACTTGGTTTTCAAGAGCAACTTATTTTTCAGTCGACATATTTTTTGAAATAAGATCAATTCTCATTATAGATCTTTACAATATCGACAATAAGAATAGATTAACAATCTAAACTTAGTTCCCCCAAACACAGTCTATCGCGTGGCGGAGTCCCAGGGGGCGCGCCCCTTGGTGGAAATTATAGGGGGCCGTGCCCCCTAGCGGGGTTCCTAGGGGCAGCACCCCTCGGCAGGAGTTTGAGGGAAGCTCCCTCAGTGGGGATCGATGCAACATTGCTTATAGCAAGTGCTTCCGAACCCCAAAAGGCTGAACCATTCAACCTTTCAAAGGTCAGCCGTGCATGGCTGCCTACGGCCTTAGCCAATCGGATCTCTTTTAAGCATCAAGTTGTGCACGAATTACTTATGAAGAAACTGATAAATACACACAGGAAGAAAATTGTTGACATCAACAGATAAAGTGTCAACACAAACAGAAAATGTGTCAACACAAACAGCAAAGGTGTCAACACAAACATCCAAGGTGTCGACACAAACAGAGAAAGGTGTCAACACAATCAGCGAAGGTGTCGACACAAATAGCCCAGTTGTCAACACAAAAGAATCAAGAGATTCAAACAGAGGAATGTGTCAACACAAACAGAGAAAGGTGTCGACCCAAAAGAACCGAGAGATTCAAACAGAGAAAGGTGTCGACACAAATAGAGAAATGTGTTGACACAGAAGAACTGAGAGTTCAACTCAACACCAACAGAAGAAAAAAGGGTCGACACCAACAGAAAAGTGTCGACACAAGCAGCCAAAAGTGTCGACACAAATAAAAAGTGTCGTCACAAACCATCCAGAATCTCAAATTTCAGAATAGGCGACTGGGTGATGGCAGAAAACAAACTAAGTTTTTTTTTCCCTTGAAATATGTTTACCAAAACTGTAATTCGGATTATTCTGAATAAGATAATTGTTTCCATACTGCAATGAAGATATTGAATCCATAAAACCTGAACATACTCACAGAATATGTTAATAGTATAAGTATGTATTTATACATTTTTTGTATGTATTTTCTGGTTATAAAAAAAATTTATAAGATCTGAACTGAGCATGATTTAAAAACTGAATCATTCTTAATATTGTTGGGAGAAATAACACAATATATGCTCGGTGGTCTAGAAAATATATGCTTATTAACTTTCAACGATTACAATAAACTGAATTTACAAAAAACGAAAATACAAAAAATAATATGAAAACAGAATATGCAAATCGAGTCCTACAAACGCAGTTTCCTTAAGAATAATTCACCGCCTACCAAGGGTGTTGTAGGTATCTCCACCGGCGTCACTCTCTCAGGATAAAATGATTGACCCGAACGTTGGAACACCTCCAAAGATCGGCTACTCAAACGTACCTCGCCTGTCTTTCTCTCTCTCACAACTTGCAATTGTAATATGATCTCTCTTTTTCTCCTCTATTTCTCCTCTTTCCCACACCTTTGCAGAATACCAAAAGAGGCCTTATATAAAACTTCTCTCATGGAGGGTTACAAAAGAATTGAATGAGGAAATCAATTGCCAATTGAATGGTATTGATTCTGAAATTCAATTGTCAATTGAATGGCCAATTAAACTGCCTATTGAATTCAGAAATCAATTATAAAATAATGGTAAATTGAATTCAATATTTTCAACATATATGAGGTAAAGCTTCGGCTTTAATTGGGCCCCCGCAAGTGAACGGTGAAATTGATCTCCTAGGGATTAGTCAAGATGCGCGTTAGCTGGCCCTGACACCCTGAGACATAAAAAATAGAATATCATATTATATTTACTTTGAAAAGAATAACTTATATAGCATGTTATATAGTAATCATATATACCTCATACTGGATTCTACTATCTAACTAAATAATAATTTATAAATAACTTCTATTTTTATATTTTTATACCATTATTAACAACAACACTTAACCCATCCAAACTTACACATAATCCACTGTAATTTTGTTTCTTGTGAAATATGAGGCATACTGACCAATATTGTAGGAAATTAAATTAAATGGATGTAATCTCAAATGTTCATTCATTTTCTCGACGGAGAAATCACAATTGCGCAAGAAAATTTCACCAAAGTAGTCGACTACAAAGATTGCAATTGCCAATGCCAACTACATGCCGACATTATTGGGCAGGATCGTTCCATTATGAAACATTTGTTGGAGGATAACTGCCAAGATCTATTGATTATGAAGATGATTTAAGTATAAAAAAAAGCTAGATGGGCAAATGTCAAAATCGGCTCTAGATCAAAAAAATTTGATGTCAAACAATTAAAAGCAAACCCGGTATATACTCTCAAAGTTAGATTAGAGTTATACCTTACGAAATCTAGTAAGATTGATTTCGGTTGCTATAACAACTTTTAGTTAAGAAGCTTTCGCAGTTGTAGACTTCAAGTTGAAACTCAAAATCCAAGTCTTCTGCTGTATTCCCGAATGCTAGAACGCGTCTGTAGTGTGGATTACTTTGAACATATTCTTCACAACCCTCTCTAGCCACCAAGGGAATACGTGGAAATCCTAATTGATATAATAATGTATCGTTTGTGGTTAGGGCTACATAACAGCATATAAATAAGCTACAGTAGGGACCTGTAGAATAAATACGACTTAGGCTCCCAATGTAATTATGAAAACTCACCTCAACCAAGACGCAATTTCATAAAAATATTAATTATAATTCATTCCACTAAAGAATTATAATTGCACTCCCAGCCATATTCTCAAAATCAAATATTCGAACTCCTGTTATTAAATACTTATTTATTCTCCTCATGTTAAGATTTTTGATATCCATCGATTAAATTAAATTACTGACAATTATATTTAATCGGCTTCTTAAATAAATTCTTTAATACATTCCGCTTAACTTATTTGACTGTCGGATAATTAAATCTACATCTAAGGTTTGGCTCGATCAAAACTTATAAGTTTTCTTAATGGGGTATCATCAATTCCGACCTTTTGAGACGTGAATTCTATCAATAATTAATATTCACCATATGATTAATATCGCCATCCAACTCACCGGGATTATAGACCTATAAAAGATCGCACCCTTTAATGAATCAAAATAACGAATATTAAATATACGTAAATAATTAATTATTTTAGAATTAAGAGTATAAACACTCATAATAACCTTAGAGTGTGAATTAATTTATATAGTCAGTATAAAATTAATTACCCAACGTGATTCTGTTCAATACATACAAAATGTACTAGCACAGCGAGTCGGAACAATAGGCGACGCTATTATCTGTTCTCCGTAATCAAGACAGGTATACAAAAATTCTGTGCTATAGTCGCACCGATGGTTTGTCCAATTCTATTTAAACTGTGAACCAAAAACTTAGCTTGCGTTTAGACTAGTTTTTTCTAGGCTTTTTGACTTTTGTCTTTTTTTTTTTAATAAAAAAACCAATGTAAAAACATGTAGAAAAAGCCAACTGAGACCAAACAAGTAGACTTTTTTAAAAGGCTTTTAAGTATAAAATTTTCAAAAAAAAAAAAACGAGGCCAAACATAGGCTTATATTTCATGAAAACCTTTAATCTCGTCTTTTGTGTGTAAGCCGAATTCTACACACTAGATTAAATACTATATAGAATAAAAGACATTCATGTACGACATTAAATAATGAAATGCATACATTGCTTATAAAGATTCTCATAAAAGAAAAAAATAATTTTATTAATAAATAAAATTAAATACTAAAACCAAGAATCTCATGATTTTTAGTATACAATCCTGACAACATTAACCATGTGTTGTAATAATGGAGTGACTGTTCTCCATCAAATAGTAACACCATTTGAGCTGCTTGATATCTTCTCTGATCAAACTATTAAGGGTTGATACTTCAGACAGAATATTCGTGCATATAATCATATTTTCTCCTTCATGTCAATAGGGATTCATATTAACGAAAATCTAGCAGCTACAAGTCGTGAAATTTATACGTTGCGCGCACAATGAGCTATCTACCATAAGGTTGGCACTTTCTTACCAAACTAAAATGAGAGGCCGAGATACTTACCATTGTACATTTACGACACTGATCATGAGATTACAAATCGAATGACTAAAAATAAAGATCTACATAAGGAGTTGGTTGAGAAGATAACAAGTATTTTAAATGCTTATAATCCATTGCCCCAGACATTTCGTCATTTGGCACAGCGACAATGTTTACATGAATGTCGACTTTTAATTAAGGAGCAATCATATAGCATGCATTAATACAATATTTCAACATCTTCTAAAGTTGCTGTAGTTTTGGTGGGTGAAAAAGAATCTGAATATATAAGGAGAAGAGATATAGTAGTTGAAACAATCAGTGATAATCTCATTACAGTTCTAGAGGTGTGGATATTACCATCCGTTACAATATCTTTTGCTACTGGCATATGAGACATATGAATGGAATGTTAATAGTAGAAATAATAATGGCACAAAAGTAGCATGTTGTGGAATTTCTACTACAGGTGAGGATACATATGTAATTAGATTTTTTTACTATTCCTGTCAATTTATTTTATCTTTACTTATTTACAGCTATTGACATATTTTATCTTTACTTATTTACAACTATTGACATATTATAATGGTGGATCTGTCCCAATAATCAATCACTTCTTCTTTGAGGAGGTCGACTTTTGCAACAATATATTATGGATAATTACATAAAGATTAAGACCCATAAACTTAGATGGATACGTGCACATCAAAATGATATTCGAGCTGACCTTTACCAAGGCCTTTGGACTCTATTCATGTTGGTGAAAATTATAGAAGTATAAGCTGTCTACTTTGTTATGAAAATTACTTATTGCGTTTCTTATAACATTTTAAAAATTAATCTAAAAACTATGTAGGAAATATTGGTCGTAGAGTCATATTGCCATCGCCATTTGTTGGAATCCCCCAAGATATCTATCAAAGATACCAGGATACAATAGATTTGGTTCAAAAATATGATAAACCTAATATTTTTCTTACAATGACATGTAATTCGAATTGACCTCAAATCAAAGTTGAGCTATTTCCAGGACAAGTACCAAATGACCGCCCCAATTTGGTACCAAGGATTTTTAGTTCAAAATTTAAAGAGATGAAAAATAACAATTTAACCAAGAATGTCTTGGGAAAAATCATTACACGTGCATATGTCATTGAGTTTCAAAAAAAGGGTTTACCACATGTTCATATGCTTCTCATTTTAGATGAAAATTATAAGTTAAATACTCCGAATAATTATGATGGTATTGTAAGAGCCGAAGTTCCAAACAAAAGATTGGAGCCTGAATTATACAGTGTAGTGTCAAACACATGACACACGATTCATGTGGAATGTACAACGAACACTCGCCCTGCATGAAAAATGAAAAGTGTAAAAGGCGATATCCGAAGCCCTTTGCTCGAGTCACAACTCTAGGAATTTATTCTTATCCAGTATACCGAAGAAGAGAAGGCCAACCAGTATCGTTAGAGAGTAATGGACAAGTACTAGTGGACAATAGTTGGGTCGTTCCATACAATTCGTGATTGTTGTTGAAATACGATTTCCATATCAATGTTGAAATTTGTAATAGGGTACTCATACAAGTTTGTTTACAAAGGTCCCAATTGAGTTGCACTCGAAATATGCTAATGCCCTAACTACGATGAAGTGCAACAGTTCATAGATGGAAGATAAATTTGTGCTCCTGAAGTTTTATGAAAAATATTCAAATTTCCAAAGACGAGATTAACCCCTAATGTGGAACGTCTACAAGTACATTTGCTAAATAGATAACATGTTAGGTTTTACACATTTCAAAACATCAAAAATATTTTGTCAGATGAGTACTATTGAAGAACAATGGTTATACAGTTCTTCCGACTGAATATTGATGCTGTTACGGCAAACTGTTACTTATATCAGGAGATCCACCAACATTACAAATGGTGCAATCATGACAAAAAATGGCAACAAAGAGAAAGCCATTAAAGACTAATTGGTAGGATCTACACAGTTTTGCCAACAGAATGGGGTGATTCTACTGAAGAATTCTACTCAATCGTATACGAGGGCCAAAATTATTCAACGACTTACTAACGGTCAATGGAAATGCATATCGAACATTCAAGCAAGCAACTGAACAAGATGGATTATTGCAGCACGATGATAGCATTAGACAATATTTATTAGAAACTGCAATCATGCGTATGCCATCAACTTTATGAAAATTGTTTGTAACAATATTGGTGTATTGTGAACCAATAAGAGTGCAAAATTTATGAAATGAATTCTATTCTTCCAAGATCGAAGATTATGCATCTAACAGTATGAATTATATGTGTGCCCTTAATAAAGCTTCGAGTGATATAAATCGTCTTTTATTGCAATATAACAAGAGCATAACATATTACGATCTCCCCAAAATCAAAATAGATTTTGATGATCATTTTTCAATTCCAAATGTTATATAAGATGAGCTTTCAATTGTTATTCCTCAAGAAAACTTTAACTTTATTAAGATGTTGACTAGTGATCAAAGTTTTGCGTTTAATTCAATTATGAGGGTAATCCAACAAAATAATACTAGAATTTTTTTGTGGATGGTCCCAAGGGAATTGGAAAGACATACTTATATTATGCATTGTTGGCATCCATTAGAAGTCAAGGTCATACTGCTCTCGCAACAAAAGCATCAAGAATAGCAACTATACTCATGCCTAGTGAAAGGACAGCACACTCAAGATTTAAGATCCCATTGAATCCCAGTCATTCATCAATGTGTTCTATAAATAAACAACCAGATTTGGCTAAACTAATAAGATGGGCAAAAATCAATCATTGGGATGAAACAATGATAACCAATCATTATGCTATCGAAGCTTTAAATCGAACCTTTCATTAGCAGCTATACTAATGCCTGGTAGAAGGACAACGCACTCAAGATTTAAGATCCCATTGAATCCCAATCATTCATCAATGTGTTCCATAAATAAACAATCAGATTTGGATAAACTAATAAGATGGGCAAAAATCAATCATTGGGATGAAACAACGATAACCAATCATTATGGTATTTGGAGGTGATTTTTGTCAAGTGCTTCTAGTCGTCCCAAATGGTACAAAACCAGAAATAATTGCTGCATGTATTATCAAATCCCCTTTATGGATGAATGTTCAAGTATTTCGACTTAAACAAAACATGCGCTCTAGAAATAACCAATGATTTGTTGGTTTTCTTCTTCGGATTGGAGATGGTTCAGAGCCTACCACTACAGATGATATAACTATATCGACCTCAATGGCAATACCGTGGGATGGTGAGAAATTAATTAACTAGTTAATAGAAGAAATTTACCTTGACATCAGTAGTCATAC
This sequence comes from Heliamphora pulchella, assembly GCA_032270985.1. NCBI lineage: Eukaryota > Viridiplantae > Streptophyta > Magnoliopsida > Ericales > Sarraceniaceae > Heliamphora > Heliamphora pulchella. Next base: position 4,714 of record JAULJZ010218289.1, on the reverse strand, counting down.
TCTGTATGGAACATATATGGTTGGTAGAGGTTTAATGACTCGCAATGAAGATATGGATCGACTTAATGAAAGAGTCATTCAAAGATTTCCTAGCAACCAAGGACATTATTCTTTTGATAAAATTGAGAATGACTCCCACAATTTATACCAGCAAGAGTTCTTAAATTTTATTTCTCCTGGTGATTTACCACCACGTGTTGAATTTGAAACATGGTGCGCTAATTATACTTTTAAGGAACATTGATCCTGCAATTGGTTTATGTAATGGTACAAGGCTACTTTGTCGCTCTTTGAACAATAATTTTATAGATGCAGAGATTTTAACTGTCATGACCCATTTTTTTAAATGGCGTTCGTAATCGGCCAGTGAGTCAAACTCACCAAAGTCCTCTATTTTTCCTCATAAAATTTATTTTATAAATTGGCAACTTTTTAAAAAGAATTCATTTAAAATTTATTTCGATATTGATTATATGATTTGTAAGCAAAATTTAATTTATTTGTTGAAAAGGAAATGAATTATTTTCTTTTAAACAAATCCATTACAAACTCTCAGCGATTTTACTTTAAAATTTTCCAATGCGTACTAACAGATGCATTCAAATATTATTCACATCATAACATACGACCATGCGCTATTTACATATATTTGATAATAAAGACAAAAAAAAAACATTCTTCTTCAGTTATCCTTCTCTTTCACCCAGTCATACATCACTTGAATATATAGTATCAATATTCATTAGCAATGTTAATGTGATTTCATCGATATCTGAGTTATTACTAGTTTTTCAATTTTAAAATGATATCATTTAATAGTTCAACCAGTGATTAGTAAGGAGTGACCCTGTGAAATAAATAAAGTGGAGATGATTATTCCATAGTTACCTGGCCGTAACTCACCGTCTTTATTACATTACCTTACCGATATACTTTACCACCCCCCAACGGTCGAGATGCTATTTAAATTATCATTTTCATTTTTCATGATATCATGGTTTCATAATTATTTTCAACCATCTTGTTATTAATTTATCATATCAATATAATGTTAAAGTAGAAATTTGAAACCTCAACTAACTCCGATATCGAATGACTCACCTAGTCAAGCAGAATTTATTCAATTAATTTGCTTGAAAGATTTCCAATCTAGATAACACATAAAAACAAGAATTTTAGTTATTGACTTATTTTCATAATTTTTTCTATTTTTATTAAGTTTTATTTTCTTAGTTAACAAGATTAATTTATTTTAGATTTTTACTTAAGATTTTAAAAATATAATTATAGGTTATTTTTATGTAAAATAAATCTTTTTTAAAGTATTAACCTTCATAGAAATCTTATAACTTTAAAGAAAAATTTTAAACTTTAACTAAAATTTTTTTATAACTTTAAAGAAAATATTTTTAAAGTCATATAAAGAAATCTTATAGTTTAAAATTTTTTTTCTAACTTTATAAACTTTAACTTTATTTTATTATATAAAATTTAATTATCATATTTATTTTATCAAAGTCTAAACCTTCATATTGAAAGAAAATGTAAAATTGTTTTAGTTTAAGTTCTAATCTTTGTTTATATCTTATTTTTATATTCTTAAAATTTGATTTTTTATAAACTCATTTAAAATTCATAATTTATTAATTTTAGTAAAATTTCATAATTTTGTTTAAATCAATTTTTTTCATAAAAATATTCTGTTTTAAGTTTTAAATTTTTATTTTTATTAAAACTAATTAAAATTCACGTGAAAGAGTTAAAAAAACAAAACAAACAAAATAACATATTCATGCACAGGTTTGGTTTGCATGCAGCGAAAAGGAACACAGGCACGGTAACGGGTATTTGGCTCAATTTTTTCGTCAAACTTTGGAACCTCCATTTGGACAATCCGAACGTCAAATTTGACGGCTGTTTACAGTTACGCAAAGGTGGCCGTGAGATGGTACTAGCTAGACTTACGGTGGTAAGTTTCGAAGTCTGTGGTGGCGTTGAGTGGTGGAGAGGGGCTCCAAGAGAGAGAAGGGAGGGTGCTGGTGACTCGGTGAGGAGAGGGAGAGGGTTCATGGGGAGAGAGAGTATACCGGCAGTAGCTCCGGTAACAGTGACGGCGGCGGTAGCTCTGGCAATGGTGACGACGAGGTGGGTCCGACGGTGGCGTGGGGGACGGCAGTGGGATGGTGGCAACGGCGTGAGGGTGGTTCGCGACGTGGGATGGTGACACGTGACTCTTCTTCTCGGCTTCTTTCTTTTCAGAATGAAGGGTTGTGCAAATTAAGGGGCCAAGGCCAGGTTTATATAGGTCAATTTCTCTAATCATAACCGTTATTCACCAATTATTGTAATTAACTAGATTATTAATAGTAATTAACTAGGTTAATTATAATGTAATTATTTTTGTAATAAAAATAATATTTTTTTATAATTAAATAGGTTAATAATAATATAATTATTTTTGTAACAGACAATCCATGAATAGCTACTAAGTACGGCCTATTTAATAATAGTGTAATTATCTTTGTAACGGAAATAATATTTATTTTATAATTAAATAGTATAATTATGTTTGTAACGGACAACCCATGAATGGCTGCCAATTTCGGTCTATTTAATTCTGTAACGGATTCTTATTTAACCCCTAATTAAATAATAAAAATATTTTAAATATTTTATTTATTTATTTATTTTTAAAATTCTTGTCGGATATCACGTTAACAAGTCATTTCAAAGGTACAAGAATTTTTCTTCCATGCCTTCCATTAAAAACTCTTAAAAACATAAAATTGCCATTTGAGATGACTCGCACACAATTTTTCGTCCGTCTTAGTTTTGCCTTAACCATAAATAAGTTACAACATCAAACGATTGTGCATGTGGGCGTCTACCTTCCGAACAATGTATTTAGTCATGGTTAACTGTACGTTACTTTATATAGAGAGATATCTAAGCAATCAACTAATGTCATTGTTAAAAGGGGTAGCAATGACAATGAAAAAAAAGTTTATACCCGCAATCTTGTGTATTGAGAAATTCTGTTACTAAACAACTCATCATTTGTTTAACAAAAGGTACTTATAAATATGTATGTATTGCATTTATCAACATTTACTTTATTAACTTTTAATTTAAAGTTATGTAGTTAATATAATTTTGTTATAACATGTCATAATTACATAGGGATACGCTGCAAAAATAAATTATTGCAATTATGAAGAAAAATATCAAAAGGAGAAAAATATGATTGATGATACAAAGTCGGATGATTAGATAGTTCCTAGAACTTATGATAACAATTTATACGTTATGTTATTATCACATGTTATTACATCATTTTTATTATTTAACTTTATGTACTTATTAGAAGTAATATCATAATTTTTAATATAAATCTATCATTGCATTGATACTTAATACAGGTAAATAAAATTTTTATTTATTGTCCTGGATGGGAGTTCTCAATTAGAATTGATATGCTTGAATTACGAAAGCTAATAGAAAAGAAATTATATACAGAACGAAAATGCAAATATGACAATAATTTATCTTAACAATGCTAATACACAACAAACTAACTTAAATTTAATATCTAATAAAAATCACACCATAACAGACTCTACAAATGCACATGTAACAAAGCAAATGTAGAGATCTATGTAATAATAGCACAATCATAGTAACTCTCTCTTTTATTCTACATTTTAATACATATGTATTTACTTATAAAATTACTCAATTAATATATTAATTTGGATTTTAAAAAGGACAAATAAAACAATTAAAGTCTTATGCAGAGATATGTAATATTGCGACGAAATAAGCATCTTATGAGCTTACGTATTATTATTGCTTATTTTTATAATTCACTAAATTTCATACCAAGTAAACATAGGTATTTCGTTTTTTTCAAAACTATTGCAAAACTCGCAACGAAACAATTTTATTTGTTAATGAGAAAACTGATAAATTGTTTTATAAATCTAAATTACAGTGGTGGTTTTTTTTTTTTAACCTAAAATTATCTAATGTGGATTATAGTGTAAAAATAAAATTTGTATATTAACTTGAGTTTTACGATATCCCTAAATTGCGAGTCATGCATTTAATTCATCACATTAGACTATTACTTCTCCAAGTGAAAAATTAATAGCTTTATATTCATAAAATAAGTTGTCCCACCTCTCCACGAAATTATTTGCCTTCCACTCCATAATACCTTCTCTCTTTATATTACAGCAAAAATTATTATTTTTAATTCTTCTCTCAATTTAACCAAATGTTTGATACAAAAAAATCCATAATATGGATATACCCACACACGCACACATACATATAATCTCATTACTATTTTGTGATATAAAAAAAAAAAAACATGGCCCTTGTCTTTGTGTTTGGAAGTCCAAATTCAACCTATCCACGGGAGGACGGCACACCAAATGAAGTTTATGATCCCATCGAGAGTGACAAATCCAAATTCGAAGAATTCTAATATGCAAACTTCATTTGCAAGTAATTGCGAGCATGAAAATCCAGACCAAACGAATTTCACCAGCCGGGATTTGTTCACTCACCAGCTACCGGCATCCCCCCTCCTCTGCAACAGATCATCTCTCTCAAAAATTATAAACTTCTCTCTCCAAATACATTGAAAGCCATTAAATGCGTCTCAAGTTTTTCATGACTCAAAATTCTCATATAATCCAACAACCTTCAA
>JAULJZ010218268.1:0-17978 GCA_032270985.1 Heliamphora pulchella | reverse complement strand
GGTATCTATGCCCAGTGTTGTGCGGAACTAGGGCAACCAGGGTTCCCTCTTTGCAGCTCTCATGTTGGATGAGGAAGTTGGGGTTCGAGGAGCGTTAGCTCCGGTGGTTTGCGACTAACCTGATGTCTTTCCTGATGATCTGTTTGAGTTGCCATCGAACTGTGAGGTAGAGTTCTCTATTGAGTTGGTTCCAAGAACTGCTCCCATATCCATGTCATCTTACCGTTTTGCACCGGTTGAGTTACGTGAACTCAAGGTACAACTACAGGAGTTTTTGAACCTGGGGTTTATATGCCCGAGTACTTCGCCGTGGGGAGCTCCTGCACTTTTTGCTAAGAAGAAGGATGGATCTTTACGATTGTGTATCGACTACTAGAAGCTGAATCAGGTGACAGTAAAGAACATGTATCCTATGCCGAGGATAGATGATTTGTTTAATCAGTTGAACGGGTCGAGCTGCTTCTCAAAGATTGGCTTGAGATCAGGATACCACCAGTTGAGGATTAGGGACGAGAACATAGCGAAGACTGCCTTCCAGACTTGCTATGGTCACTATGAGTTTCTTGTCATGCCGTTCGGTCTGACGAACGCTTCTGCTATGTTTATGGGTTTGATGAACCGGATCTTCCATCCTTATTTGGACAGTTTTGTGGTGGTGTCTGTGGATGATATTCTCATCTACTCACCCACTAGGGAGGCGCACAAGTATCACCTGCGTGTTGTTCTGCAGACTTTGAGAGAGTATCGCTTGTATGCGAAGTTTGAGAAGTATGAGTTATGGATGTCTAAGGTGAGGTTTTTAGGACACGTAGTGTCGACAGACAGGGTAGCTGTGGATTCATCACAGACAGATGCTGTGACGGGTTAGGAGCGACCGAAGAACGTCTTTGAGATTCGCAATTTTTTGGGTTTAGCAGGCTATTATCGGCGGTTCGTGAAGGATTTTATGAGACTTGCTACACCGATGACGCGTCTGATGCGGAAGGGAGTTGTGTTTGTCTGGAGTGAGTCCTGTGAGTCAGCATTCCAGGAGCTAAAGACGAGGTTGACTAGCATTCTAGTATTGATTATTCTAGGGCGAGGGTTGGGGTATACAGTGTACTGTGATGCATCACATAACAGTTTGGGCTGTGTTCTGATGTAGGGGGTAAGGTTGTAGCTTATGGTTCTCGGCAGTTGAAGACGCATGAGAAGAACTACCCTACACACGATCTAGAGTTGGCTACTGTGGTCTTTACCTTGAAGACATGGCGTCACTATCTTTATGGTGAGCACTTCGAGGTTTTCTCTGATCACAAGAGTTTAAAATACTTATTTTCGCAGAAGGACCTGAACTTGCGCCAACGACGATGGATGGAGTTGTTGGAGGATTATGATTTTGACTTGCAGTACCATCCAGGGAAGGCCAATGTTGTGGCAAACGTGCTCAGTAGGAGATCTCACGAGTTGTTAGCTTCTGTGGCTATACGTGAGTGGGACATGCTTGGAGAGGTTGGGGAGTTTGATCTATGTCTTGGAGAGACAGTGACGGGTGCCACCTTGTTTTCAGTAATTTCGTGACCAGCATTGATAACACGCGTGCTAGAGGTCCAGCAGACGGACCAGGAGGCTCAGATGATACGGGATCATGTTGCTAGTAGAGAAGATACAGCGGGATGGATTGTGGGTTCAGATAGAGTTTGAGGTTGGCTGGGAGGTTGTTTGTGCCAGAGTCATGCCGAGCTGATCTACTACATTAGTGTCATCATTCTCGCCTTGCAGTGCATCCTGGAGGCACAAAGATGTACCATGGCCTACGTCGTCAGTTCTATTGGACGGGAATGAAGAGAGATGTGATCCAGTTTGTTTCTCGGTGCCTCACTTGCCAGTAGGTATAGGTGGAACACCAGAGACCGGTAGGTTTGTTACAGACATTACCGATTTTTGAGTGGAAGTGGGAGAACGTCATGATGGATTTTGTATCTGGACTTCCACGATCACCTAGAGGGCACGATGCCGTATGGGTTGTGGTTGATAGGTTGACGAAGTCTGCACACTTTCTCCCCATTCGAGTGAAGGATTCAGTGGAACGATTGAGTAGGCTGTATGTCAGAGAGATAGTCCGGTTGCATGGAGTACCGGTGTCTATTGTTTCTGATCGGGATCCATGCTTCACATCGCGCTTTTGGCAGTCTTTAGGAGGCTTTGGGGATGAACTTGATGTTCAGTATAGCTTTTCACCCCCAGACAGATGGCCAGTCAAAGAGGACTATACAGATTCTGGAGAATATGTTGAGGGCATGTGTACTTGATTTTAGAGGTTCTTGGGAGGATCACCTACCTTTAGTAGAGTTTTCATACAACAATAGCTATCAGTCCAGTACTGGATGGCATCGTATGAAGCTTTGTATGGTAGACCGTGTACGTCACCAGTGTGTTGGACAGATGTGGGAGAGACCACAATTTCGGGACCCGACATGGTGCGGGAGATGACAGAGAAGGTTGCAGTGATTCACCAACGCCTTTTGATAGCTCAGAGCCGCCAGAAGAGTTATGTAGATCAGAGAAAAAGGCATTTGGAGTTTGCAGTGGGAGATCACGTGTTTCTGAAAGTCTCGCTACGTAAAGGCTTGATGAGGTTTGGTCATAGCGGGAAGTTATCACCGCGTTTCATTGGCCCTTTTGAGATTCTTGACAGGATTGGCGAGGTTGCATATCATTTGGCTTTACCACCTCAGTTAGCATCTGTGCATAATGTGTTCCACATTTCTATGCTTAAGAGGTACGAGCCTGATCCTTCACATGTGTTAGATTGCGCCGAGCTGCAGGTTGATGAGGATGTCACTTATGAAGAGCGTCCAGTGCAGATTCTTGATACGAATGAGCAAGTGTTACGGGGGAGAACAATTGCTTTTGTCAAGATCCTATGGCCTCATCACGGAGTTGAAGAAGTGACATGGGAGCTTGAGTTTGGGATGCGTGCTAGATATCCAGAGTTGTTCACCTCGTGACCTTGTAGCGAATTTCGGGGGCAAAATTCCTTAAGGGGGGAGAGTTGTGACACCCTGTATCATCTCTTTTTATGATATATGCATATTCGGTGCTTTTGACGCATGTTTAGAATTTTTACTTCTACATGTTTTTAAGCAATTTGATGCGTGCTTGAGTATATCTATGCATGCTGGGTTGGTCCCAGGGGTTGTTGGGAGTTACGGTTCGAATTTCAAAAATTTAAAAACAAAAGATATTTTGGAGGCCTACAAATATCTAGAGTTAGATATTTTCAAAAGATATTTTTAAAATTTAACGATTAAGTTTCCTCCTTTTTCTCTCTACCTTCTTTCTAACTTCTCGGGGGCCCGGAGCTTGGTTTTTGGCGGTCCAACAGCCGATCCTTGTTGTTGGCATCGTGGTCTACGCAACCATTCAGGCAGAATTTCATTTCAACGAAGCTCGATTTTGCACGTGGATCGAGGCATCGAGTTTTCAACTCACCGAGGTAGAATTTTAGACTTTATAGTTGTTAGAGGGTTCTACATGTAATCTTATGCATTTTTACCGTTTTATATTCATGAAAAGGTGTTTCATGTTTTGGGAAAGTTGGGTTTTGGTTTAAAAATAATTTTTCGTTGTTTTGGTTGGATGAAAACGGTGTTGGATGTTGTTTGTGAGGCTTATGGTGTTAGGTTTCGCCGTGTGTAAGTCCATGGGTGTTTGATGGAAGCTTCGAAGCTTTGTTTGGGTTTAAAAAGGGCTGATCCGTAGCTTTAAAATGTTTTATGGGCTGGTTCAGTCGACTGAACCCATAGGGTCAGTCGACTGGATCATGGTTTGGTGGGTTTAGTCGACAACCCATGGGGTCAGTCGACTAGACCATGTGTTTGGCATTTTGTGCTTTTCTAGTGTGTTTTTCAGTCGACTGGAGGAGGGGTCCAGTCGATTGGACCTGGGCTGAGGGGTGAAAATGTTTTGAAAAACGTCTTTTTGGAAGTTTGGAGCTAGCCCTTGGGGTTGAGTATCGGCTTTTAAAATGTTTTGGTGGACATTATGTTTTTACATGCTTATAGATCTCCATGTTGATGGATTGGATCTCTTTTTATACATGTGTTGTATAACTGCTTGTGGGTTTTTGAATGTTATCCATAGATGTACCGTGGCAGTGGGTGTGTTGAGTTGGGTTTCCATTGCTCCACGGTAAAAGTTCAAAAACGTACACAGAGTAGGTCCCTACGTGTCTTCCGGTTAATCCCCGTAAACGAGGTTGGTGGGTGCTTAGTGCCCTTGGGTTGTGAACCCGTAAACTAAGTGGTTGGTGGGTGCTTAGGGCCCTCGGGTTGTGAACCTATAAACTAAGTCGGTTGCCTCCGTGAATGACGTTGCTTACGTTATCGTAGCTCCGTATAGAACTTGTCATTACCGAGTAGACCTTAAGTGGTGACTAGAGTAATGGACATGAGTCTATAGTTGTTACATTTGTCTGTGTGGCATAATCGGTACATAGGATTACATTTTATCTCTTTCTCCTCGGCTGTGTGACCCGAGTGGAGAATATTGTGTTTTATTGCTTTCCCTTAACTATGGCATGATATCTATCAGGATGATATACATAGTTTCAAGGATGATATGGTGGTTTTTAGGTGGAAAACTTGTGGTTTTTGATAGAAAAACATATTTTGCCTTTTGTGGTCGAGTTAGCTCCCACCATATGATTGCATGACCTGTATTATAGCTTTATTGTCTTTTTCTATTGGGTTTCGGCTCACGATGTGGGATTTTGCTGTAAAATAATTTTTAGGTGACCATGCAAAGTTGACCTAGATGCAGTGGTAATGGAAGACTTGCTGTAGTTTTTCCTGTTTGACGTGTACTTTTACATGTGATGCTAGTTTCAGAAAGCATGTTTTCTACGCCTTGAGGCGATATACTTATTCATGTATGAAAATGTATGTTTACTGTTTATGAGAGCTAAAATTTGGTAAATCTTTTATCCAAATGTTGTATATTTTTGACTTGATGGTGTTCCGACTTCAAATCTTATTTTCATAAACGGTGTCTGGTGGGCTTTCGCGTGACCCTGGTGTTTGGGGCGTGACAGTGGATTTTATTATCCGATGATCAAATAAGTTAAATGGAAGGGCTTAAGAAATTTTAAAGATATCAACTAAATTAAATTGCTAGTAATTAATTTTAATAGGCGGGTATCGAGAATCGTAACATGGGGAGAGAAGTTAAGTATTTAATAACAGGAGCTCAACGCAAGATGGTCTTGAGATTATGACTTAGAGTACAGTTACAGTTCTTTAATGATGTGAACTGTAATTTAGTAATTTATAAAAATTACAGAAATCGCTGCAAGATTTTCATAATTACAAATACCGCTGAGAGGTTTACATAATTGTGGAAACCGCTGGATAGGTATCTGGGTTATACTAGAAGTCTATGTCATAATTACTCCACAGGTCCCTGCTGTAGCCTTATAAATATGCGGGTAGGCTGAACTATATTCATAACTCGTCTTTCAAGATTAAGGTTAATCAGGTTTTGTCGGTACCAGTTTTCAAAGGATTGTAGCGCACACTACATTTAGGAATCACATTAGGGAATACAGTAGAAAGTCTGATTGGAGCTTCAACTTGGGAATCAAAAATCGTAGTTAGAGAATCGACCAAAAAAGTATTCATCTGAATTAACTGTGGTGGCACGGGTTTTATTTTTGATCGTTCAACATCAAAATTTTTATCTAGAGTCTGTTTCAGTGATCACCCGTTCAGTTTTATTTTTTTGAAAAATCGTTTTCAAAATCAATGATCTTGACAATTTGCCTCCAATAATTCTCATGGTTAGAGCTTTTTTGAGCGTTTCTCTTGTGAATCTAGCATCCCAAATGTAGAATCTATGACTATCCTTGAATATCTATATGATTTATGTTGTATCTTTGATTTTATGAACATAAAGGTATGAAAATGGTGCTTTTGAAGCCCTAAGTTAGGGTTTGATGTTAATAAAGGTTAAATCTTAGATCTATGGATGATTTAACATGATTCAATCTTTACGTTGTTATTGAATATGATTGGATTTGAAAAATGATGGGTTAGGGTTTGAATTTGAGCTTAAACTATCAAATTTGGGGTTTTTGGTATTAAGAGACCCATACGTTGAAATTGATGTGATTATTGGTAAAATTGAGAGTTATGATAATCTATTGTATTTACATTCTACAAGTTTATCTAGCACATGACTATGTCGGGTGTTAAAATTTGGGGATTTAAATGTAAAACCAAAAAACATACATAGTGATATTGGTTTTAACGAGAGGAACTGAGTTGGTGGTTGGGCTCGTTTTGGTTGTTAATGAAATGAAGCAATTGAGTAATTGAAGTATCGTGTGATGAAATTGAATGGTCAAGTTTGAGTAAGAGTTGCTGCTCGGTGAAAGACTGAAAACTTACGCAATGTAAGGTAGGCCTTTCCTTCGAGTTAATCTCTGTAAAAGCATGCTCTCGGGCAGCCCACCCATCGATGTTTCTGAGAAAAACTGAAAATGTGTGCTCTCCATGTCGGATTATAGAATAGGTATTTATTTCTCAGACTCCATGTGGCCCAGTGGCAATAAATACACTCGAGTCTATAAGCGTCGTCCAGCTTGGTACTTGATTGAATTGATGAATAAATTGGATTGGTAAAATCTTAATTGGATGAATGGATAAAATGATGGGATATGAAAATGCATTGAGTGGGTTTCACATGGTGAGATGATTGGTTATAATGGTTAAATTCACTTTAACTATAGAACTTCGAACAATAACTCTTTTGTTGAAAACTTGGTTATGTATTGGGAATTTGGCTTGGGGCAAACGATGTTGGTTTTGGATAAACTTATGTTTGTACCCCGCAAAATCATCTTCATATGTCATGTATATGTTCATTGTTAGTCTTTTTCCTACGAGTTTTGGCTCATATTGTTTAACAACATTTCTGATGATAGCGGGAAGAAGGTTTTGGAGTAAGATGATGGTCGCTGGACCCTTTTTTAGTAACTAATCGGATTACACATTATTGGATAGGATATTTTTGAAAAATGAAATTGTAAAGATGTAATTATTATTTTTCTTTGAAATACTCGAATTATTGTAATTTGGGTCAAAACACCCGTGTTGTAAGGCCTTAAGGTCGTATGTTCATGTTATGTATGCATGTGAGAACGATTTGTTCGTTTGTTAAGTTGAAAGTTTTAATCATTTAATAATGTATTTTGATACCGAAGTTTGATTTCTGGTCCATGGGTTGAAATATCGTGATTTTGCTCACAAATATATGTTTTAAATCTCGAATTTGCTAATTCAAAATCATGTTCAAAGAAGTAGAAAAAGTGGTGATTTTTCTAACACTTAGAAAATCTTAACTGTTTTTTAGCAGTGAACTCTCGGGTGCTCCACTGCTCGAGTGATGAGTCCGCTCGAGCGGACGTCGCTAGGTGATTTTTTATTGAAAATTGTTGTAAAACAGGGTTTTTCCTTAAATATTTTTGGGCTACCTTTTGGGATATGAATTAACTATTTTTAGGGGTCGTTTACAAAAAGAAACGGTCACTTTTATTGGAATAATTTCCTAACATTGCTCGAGTTTTATTATTTCGAAATCGGGGCGTTACAATATCTGTCCCTAAACTTGAGAGTGAATAGACTGAGATTGATATAAGAGAGATACAAAAAATGGCTATGGTTATAAACCCTCTATGTTGCTCTCTTGACCCAAATGAGTTCAATAGGATCTCCACATGTGACACTGTCAAAGAGATTTGGGATAGACTTGAGGCTACCCATGAGGGAATCAACCAAGTTAAGAAATCTAAAATAAGCATGCTTGTTCATAGTTATGAATTTTTTAAAATAAAGCATGATAAAACTATCTCTGAAATATTTACTAGATTCACTAATATTATCAGTGGACTAATATCTCTTGGCAATGTTTACTGTAATGCAGAAATGATGAGAAAGATCCTAAGATGCATGCCTAAGAGTTGGGAAGCTAAGGTCACTGCCATTCAAGAAGCAAATGATCTCACTACTCTTAGCTTGGAGGAGTTTCTTGGTTCATTCATGACTCATGAGATGAATATGATTATGGATGATGAAGATGATAGAAAAAAGAAAAAAGGCATAGCTTTCAAAACCTCTATTCTTGATGATGAATCTAATGAAGACTCCACCAGTGATGAAAATGAAGATCTAACCCTCATTAAAAGAAAGTTCAAAAGGTTTCTTAGAGGTAAGAAACAAGGAAGAAGGAGATTGTTCAAAAAGGATGAGCACAAAGGAGAGCTCACCAAGTTCAACGGTGAGTCAAGCAGATTCAAGAATGATCACAAAAATGTTGAGATCATCTGTTTTGAATGCAAGAAGCCTAGACATATGAAGGCCGAGTGTCCCCAACTCAAAAAGTACTTCAATAAGGGATTCAAAAAGGCAATGTTGGCTGTATAGGGTGAGAGTGAAGATTGCAGCTCCGAGGATAAAAAGGAGAAAAATGAAATTGCTAACCTTTGCCTCATGGCCAAAGAAAACAATGAGGTAACCAATGACCCTTTTTTTATAAGAACTTCAAGTTGCATTTAGAGATTTGCATGAAGAATTAAAAAAATAGGTGCTAAGAATGCTATTTTTAAAAAGTTGGTTCTTTCCTCTTCTTGTGAAATTGAAGCTTTAAAAGAAGAAAAATGTTTACTGTCAAACCAAAGTTTTTTCCTTGAAAAATGAAAATTAAGTTTTAAATGAAAAGGTTGAAAACCTTACAAAAATTGTGCATAGATTTACTCTTAGAAAAGAAAACTTAGACAAACTTCTTGAAATGTAAAAGTGTGTTTTTGACAAAGCTGAAATTGGATACTAACCAAAGAGAAAACAAAAGTTTTTGAGCAATATTTTTGTTAAAGTATTCTCAAATCATTCCAATACTGCTTGCTTTCATTGTTATGAGCATGGACACACTGTTACACATTGTCTATATAGAAAATCACATATTTTGACTGCAAAAAAGATTTGGATTCCAAATGGAAAACACCCACATGGAACTTACACCAAAGGACTTAAGAAAGTTTGGGTACCAAAAATCAAAACTTGATTTTCTTTGCAGGTGTGTCTCAAGTCCTCATTCAAGGAAAGAATGTGGTATCTTGATAGTGCCTGCTCAAGACACATGACAGGTGATAAATCAATGTTTGCATCCCTCAAACCTAAATATGGTGGATTTGTGACAATTGGTGACAATAGTAAGGAAAAAATCATAGAAATTAGTTGTATCGGTAAAATTCTTTCCCCTTCTATTGAAAATATTTTGCTTGTTGATGGTTTGAAACATAACCTTTTTAACATAAGCCAATTTTGTGACAAAAGCTACAAGATTATCTTTGATCATGCTAAGTGTGTTATTAAAAACTCAATTGATAATAAAATTATTTTTGAAGGTCATAGGCATAAAAATGTTTACACTTTCAATCTAAATTACTTTTATAAAAATGACACTAAGTACTTAGCTGTCTTGAGTGATAATAGTTGGTTGTAGTATAGAAGACTTGGACATGCTCACATGAACTTGATTTCAAAACTTTTGAAGAAGGAGTTGGTGATTAGTTTACCCCAAATAAAACTTGAAGAAGACAAAGTTTGTGATGCAAGTCAACAAGAGAAATAAGTTTGAAGTTTTTTTCAATCCAAAATTGTGATTTCAACTTCTAGGCCCTTACAACTATTGCACATGGACTTATTTGGTCCAACAAGGTCTCTTAGTCTTAGAAACAAGAGATATGTCTTTGTTATTGTTAATGATTTCTCTCGATACATTTAGGTGATATTCTTAGCTCATAAAGATGTAACTTTTGTCTCTTTTGTAAAACTGTCTTGGAGAATTCAAAATGAAAAAGATTTTCAAATCACAAATATCAGAAGTGATCATGGTAGAGAATTTGAAAACAAAGATTTTGAAAAATTTTGTGATAAAAGTGGTACAAACCATAACTTCTCTACTCTTAGAATCCCTCAACAAAATGGTGTTGTTGAGAGGAAGAATAGGACTTTGAAAGAAATAGCTAGAACCATATTCTGTGAAAATAATCTACCAAGATACTTTTGGACCAAGACTATCAACACAGCTTGTTATATCGTGAACAGAGTCATGATTCGAGTTTCTCTTAAGAAAATCCCATATGAGCTATAGAATTGAAGAAAACCTAATATCAGTTATTTTCGTGCCTTTAGGTGCAAATATTTTGTTTTAAATAATAATAAATAATTTTTAGGCAAGTTCGATGCAAAATCTGATAGAGATATTTTCTTAGGATATACTATATCTAGTAAAGTATATAGAGTTTTCAACAAAAGGACTCTAGTTGTTGAAGAATCTATGCATGCTGTAATTGATGAAGTTAACCACGGTTCTTTTAAGGAATTTTGTGAAGATAACTTAGTTAATATAAAAAAGGGTATTGAGGACATCTTTATCAAAGACCAAGAAGAGTTAAACCATGAGGTAGGTACAAATGCATAGCAAAATGAAGTCCAACAGGCTACTAGTACTTCAAATCAAGGAAATCCCAATTTGCCTAAGGAATGGAGGTATGCTCATGGTCATCTAAAAGATTTGATCATTGACCCATCTTAAAGTATCAAAACTAGATCCTTTCTACATAATGTTTGTGGTAATTTTGCATTCTTTTCCCAGACTAAACCAAAATATTTTGGATATTAACTATGCAAGAAAAGTTAAATCAGTTTGAGAGAAATAAAGTTTGAACTTTAGTCCCAAGATCTAAGGAACACTCCATCATTAGTACAAAATGAATTTTTAAAAATAAAATGGATGAAAATAGAGTACTTCTTAATAACAAAACTCGATTGGTAGCCCAAGATTACAATCAAGAAGAATGCATCGATTTTAATGAAACTTTTGCTCATGTGGCTAGGCTTGAAGTCATTAGGATGTTGCTTGCTTTTACATGCTTTAAAAACTTTAAACTTTATCAAATGGATGTCAAAAGTAACTTTCTAAATGGTTTTATTTCTGAGAAAGTTTTTGTGAAACCTCCTTGATTTGAAAATTCTAATTTTTCAAACCATGTTTATAAACTTACTAAGGCTCTTTATGGTTTAAAATAAGCACCAATAGCTTGGTATAAAAAGCTGAATAAATACTTGATTGAAAATGAGTTTTCAAGAGAAAAAAATTGATAAAATTTTTTTATCAAGTCTCAAGGAAAAGATATACTTGTTGTACAAATTTATGTAGATGATATTATCTTTGGCTTAACTAATGAATCTCTTTGTAAGGATTTTGCTAAGTGCATGCAAAGAGAAATTGAAATGAGTATGATGGGAGACTTCAACTACTTTCTTGAATTTCAAATCAAACAATCACAATAAGGAATCTTCTGTTGGAGGCAAACTGCCAAGATCATTGATTTGTAAACAATTTTTTCAAAAATAAAAACTAGATGGGCAATCGCCGAAACATGCTCCAGATAAATTTTTTTTGAGGTCGAAAGATCAAAAATAAAACCCATGCTACCACAGTTAATTCAGATGAATACTTTTTGGTCGATTATTCAACTACGAATTTTGATTTTTCGAGTTAAGGCTCCGGTTAGACCTTTTACTGCATTCTTGATGCGATTCTCGAACGTAGTGTGGGCTTCGATCCTTCGAGAATTGAAACTGGAAAAACTTGGACAACCTTAATATTGAAAGACAATTTATGAATTTGGTTCAACGTACCCGCGTATTTGTAGGGCTACAGCAAGAACATATGGAGTAATTATGACAAAGACTTCTGATATAACCCAGATACCCATCTAGCGATTTTCGCAAATATGCAAACCTCTCAGCGGCTTCTGTAATTATGAAAATTTTGCAACAATTTCTGTAATTTTTATAAAATACTAAATTACAGTTCACACCACTAAAGAATTGTAACTACACTCTTAATCATAATCTCAAGACTAATTTGCATTGAGCTCCTGTTATTAAATGCTTAACTCATCTCCCCACGTTAAGATTCCCGATACCCTCAAATTAAATTTAATTACTGACGATTTAGTTTATTGGTATCTTAAAAATTTCTTAATCCATTCTGCTTAACTTATTTAACTGCCGAATAATCAAATCTACCAACAAGGTTTGGCCGGTCAAAACTTATAAGCTTCCATAAAAGGGTATCGCCAATCCCGATCAATCGAGACGTGAATTCCGTCAACAATTAATATTCACCATATAATTAATACAGCAATCCAACTCACCAGGATTATAGACCCATAAAAGATCGCACTCTTCAATGAATTAAAATAACAAATATTGAATATATGCAAATAATAATTATTTTGAGATTAAGAGCATAAGCACTCATAATAACTTTGGGGGTGTGAATTAATTTACATAGTCAGTATAAAATTAATTACCCGAATGTGGTCCTATTCAATACACACAAAGTATTCTAGTTTAGCGAGTCGAAATAATAAACGATGCTATTATCTGTTCTCTGTAACCGAGACAGGCCTACTAAAACTCTGTACTACAGTCATACCGATGGTTTGTCCATTTTCATCTAATCTGTGAACAAAAACTTATATTCTGCAAGAACCTATAATCTGGTCTTCTGTGTACAAGCCGTACTCTACACACGAGATTAAATACTGCATGGAATAAAAGACAACCATGTATAACATTAAAAAAATGATATTGCATACATTGCTCATTAAGATTCTCATAAAATAAAAAATTAATTTTATTAAAATAAAATTAAATACTAAAACCAAAATAAATTTATGATTTTTAGTATATAACCTTGACAATCTTCCACTTATACTCAAAATCATGTTGTTATACATCTGACTCCCATACCCTCTACATGACTATCAAAAGTCTTAGCCTGTAGGCTCTTTGTAAAATGATCTGCAACGTTATCTCTTGATGCAATCTTGGTTACAACAATATCACACTTCTGTACAATTTCTTGTATCATGTGATACTTACGTTCAATGTGTTTTCCTTTCTAATGGACTTTTAGCTCCTTCGAGTTTGCAACCGCTCCGCTATTATCACAATTTTCTAGGCCAAACGGCCTCCTTGGTTGCTTTAGAAGCTGCCACGTACTTGGCCTCCATGGTGGAATCACCAATGTAGGACTGCTTGATACTCCTCCAACCAATAACTTCACCTCCTAAGGTAAACACATATCCTGAAGTAGACTTACGGGAGTCTTTGTCTGATTAAAAATCTGAGTCTGTGTAACTTAAAGGTACTAGAGTGTGAGACCTTGACCTGTTTTCTTTTTCGGCGTTTTTAGACGCGCGTTACATGTTTTGTTTGAGCATATTTTTACTGCTTTGATGCATGATCGGGCCTAGATATGCGTGCAGGGTAGGTTCCCGGGGCCGTGGGCCGTTGTGGCCAATTCTCAAAAAATTTCAAAAAAAAATATTTTGGAGGCCTATAAATATCTAGAGTTAGATATTTTCAAAAAGATATTTTTCAAAACTTCTCCAGTAAGTTTTTTGTTTTCTCTCTGCATTCTCTCTAAGTTCTCAGGGGCCCAAGGCTCAGTTTTCAACAATCCACCAGCGGATCCTTGTTTTTGGCGTCGTGGGCTATGCAACCATTCGGTCAGAATTTGATTCTGGCGAAGCTCGGTTTTACACGTGGTTCGAGGCATCAAATTTTGAACTCACTGAGGTATGATTCTAGACCTGTATGTGTTATAAGGGTGTTATGGGTAATCAAGTGTCTTTTTACCGGTCAAATTGTTATAGAACTGATTTTCTGTAAAGTTAGATTTTTGTGTTAAAAATCAGATTTTTGTCGATTTTGGTGGATGGAATCGGGTGTCGGGAGTTTCTTGTGAGGTCTTGGTGTTAGGCCTAAGCGTGTGGATGTTCACGGGTGTTGATTTGGAGTTTGAAGGCTTCAATTCGAGGTTTGAAGGGCTGAACCCGTAGCTTAAAAATGGTTTCTGGGTGAGTTCGGTCGACTAAACTCATAGGTTCAGTTGACTGAAGCTTGATTTTTGGGTTCGATCGACTGGACTAGGGGTTCGGTTGGCTGAACCGTGTTCCAGGGCATTTTTGATTTTCTAGTGTGGTCTTCGGTCGACTGGGGGCTTGGTTCGATCGACTGAAGTGCTGGGGTGTGTTTTAGTGGTTCTGTGGTTGAGCTTTGGTTTCTGATTGGTTTCCTATGATATCCAATTGATTGATTTATGGGAATTAATTGATTCAAATACCTGTGGATTCCTTTTGGGGTTTGGTTAATGGCGTTGTGGTTTCGGGGGTCGTGTGATTGCCCTGGGTGTTTATGTGATGCCGTCGTCGGGTGTGACGTGCCTGGTTGGTTTAGGGTTTATGGCACGGTTGTGTGAGTGCTGGTTATGTGTGCGACGTGTGGGTTCGTGGTTTGGTTAAAAGTGGGATTCTGATGAGAATCGTCTTGTGGGAGGTTCAGGTGTTGATATCCAGATTTGGTGTTGATTGTCCCTATGTGTGGACGGGTCCCGATTTGTGGATGGATAGTTCGGGTATCGAATGACGGGTGTGTGGCATGTGATGTCTAGTCGGGTTATATGGTAATGTGCATATATAACTGTTTATTGATGTATGGATTAAGTAAGTGTATTATATGGCATGATATCTTATGTGTATCGTGGTTGCATGCTGTAGAACTTAGAGTTTTATTAGGCATGGATGTGATGGATTTGTGGAGCACATGCATGTGGCGTGTGTGGTATGTTATATGCATTTAAATCTGGATTAGGTTATGCATAGGAATGTTCGGTGTTATCCCGTAATTTTAGTATTATCCTGTAGTATGCAGTGTTATCCCGTGGTATGCGGTCTTATCCTGTGGCATGCGGTTTTATCCCATAGTATAATCTGTGGTCGGCGGTTCCATCCCGTGGCTTACGGTAAAGTATGCGGTCTCATCCCATGGTTTGGTTTGCTATTTTACCCCGTGGTTTAGTCTATGATTTTACCCCATAGTATACGATTTTATCCCGAGAATGTATGTTTATGTACGGGTCTTTATCTCAGTGTTAGGACTATAGTTGCGGCGTGTGAGGACCGGTTGTATGTATCATGGATTGCATGTATTGCATTATGAGACGAATAGACCAGTTTTCAAATTGTTTTTAAGAGTCGTGTGAATCGCGATCTAACAACTATTTTCTAACTATTTTCAAGGCTCCTGTGAGTGAGTCGAAAACATAGTTTGTATCCTCGCTTTCCCATTTGCATGTGAAAACTGTTTTTAAGGCTTGAAAGAGAGTCTAAAATTGCGCTTCGATTTCCTAGCATGTTTTGTTTATATTCTATGCTTATCTAGTTTTTGCTGAGTCTTGGCTCACGGTGTGGGATTTACTTTTCTTCAGGCACCGGTCATGCTGGTTGATCTGGATGTGCCGGAGGAGGTGGATGAGTGTAGTCTTTCTTTTTGTTAGTTTTGTTACATATATGTTGTAACTTGTTTCTCAGCGTTGGAGCCTTGTAATGTATGCCGTTTGGTGTTTATATATAATGCATGTATGGTTTACTTTGAGAGTATATTCTCGGGTTGGGTGTATGTTTGGCTATTAATGGGTGTTTTACGTGGCCCAGAGTTTGGGGCGTGACAACTTGGTATCAGAGCTCTGGATTCGTATACTTATGAGCCGTGGGAAGAGGTTGCATCATCGTGTGAGGTTGATTGTGTGTGCTTGACTGCATGTGTTTAGATGTTTTGATAACATGAACGTGATAGCATGCGGGTCATATGTGGATGATGTGTATATGTGAGCATGGGGGTTGAATCTTAGGAGTGATAGTCCTGCCGTTGGGCGTCTGGTTCACCAAACTCGGGGGCTAAATTAGAAACGCGATTAGCTACGTGATTTCTAGCAGGGAGTCTGAGTAGGTTATCCAGATTGACGTGTTATTCTTGTTGGTTCTCCTTGGTATGTGTGGTTGTCTAGCATGAACCCACGTGGCTATGTGTTAGCATGCTTATGTGGTTAAGCATTTATGTTCATGCTATTTGCTGCATCTTATATATTGTTTTCTTTCATATAGACACGATGTCGGCGAGACGAGGGCGAGGCCATGGTCGAGGCGGTGGTCGTGCTTCTGGCCAAGGGGATGTTCCTATCCCTGATGCTGGGGATGCAAATGCTCCCCAAGGACCTGTTGACATGGTAGAGTTGTTGCGTGCGCTGGTGGGTTCCATCGGCTAGCTGGTTGAGACCTCTAGAGGTGAGGCTGTTAGGGAGAGGGTGCTGGAGGCGAGGGCTACTGTGGCGATGCGGGAGTTTAAGCACATGGATCCGCCTACCTTTGCCGGAGATCCTGATCCCATTGTGGCGACGGAGTGGCTGGAGTTGGTGACACAGATCCTTGACACACTGCAGATCGTGGAGGATGAGTTGCGGGTTTCTTTTGCCACCTTTCAGCTGAGGGGTGCTGCTCACGCTTGGTGGAAATATGCCAGGACTATTGCAGGAGTTACTTGGGCAGATTTTACAGCGTTTTTCTGGAGAAATAATTTTCAGCTTCGAGGAGAGATTTGTACAGGGAGGAGTTTTACACTCTTACCTAGGGGCGATGGACGTCATGCAGTATGAGTCCAGGTTTATGTGCTTTTCCCGGTTTGCACATGAGTTGGTGAGCACAGACGAGCTGCGTTCTATGAGGTTTAAGCGAGGCTTGAGATCGGCGATCAAGGAGCGTGTGGTAGCGATGGGGATTCGTGTGTTCACGGAGCTGGTGGAGGCAGCAGCGAGGGTGGAGAACACCATGATTGAGATCCGAGCTTCTAGGGAGGCCAGGATACCGTAGGGTGGAGTAGAGGCGCAGATAGCTGGGCATTCCAGCAAGAGGCAGAGGTCCTCTGGTCTTAGTTTTCATCCATCTGGATCACAGCAGTTCTCTGCACCATCACCATCAGTGGCTTCATCAGGGAGGCTAGAGTAGAGGGAGGTCAGATGTTTTCGATGTGGACAGTCGGGGCATCGTGTACCAGATTGCCCGCAGCCGAGGTAGTCTCGGGACCCACAGTTGAGGCAGGCTTAGAGTTCCATACAGGATTAGTCGCAGGGGACGGAGTTGCCTGTTTGTTACAGACGTGGTCAGACTGGACACATCTGCAGGACTTGTCCCCAGAGGGAGGATGCACCGAGCAGGGCGGACACACCAGTGGGTTCCTATGCACAGGGTCGACAGCAGCCTTCAGCAGTACAAAATTCTTGGATGGCAGGTGGGAGTACATCAGTTCAGTCAGTACGGCAGCCGATAGCGCCAAGTTTTGGTGGACAGGACAAAGTGGGGTTGCCCCGAGTGTATTCTCTCGCAGCTCGCGGTTCATCTAGGGCACCGGTCGTGCCGGAGGATGCTGATATACCTTCAGCGAGCAGAGGTACTTTCTGAGTAGGAAGACTTTGGACCTGTTTCCTTGTTGCATCTGTTTGGGGTTGGTTATGGATCCCATGGATGGTGTGTTGTGTTGAGGCATGGTTGGTGTGGTTGTGAGGTTGGGAGTGCTATAGATCCCGTGTCTGTGAGATAGTTGGCCATTGTCTAGGATGCCTGACCGTGTTTGACTATATCCTAGGAATAGTTTGGCTTACCATCTTGTATGCCATGCCGATGTGATCGACGATTTGTTCTTTGACCTTATGTTGAATTTTGGAGACGAAATTCCTTTAAGGGGGTAGAGTTGTGAGATCCTGACCCGTTTTCATTTTTGGCGTTTTTGGACGCGCATTACGTGTTTTCGTTTGAGCATGTTTTTACTACTTTGATGCATGATCGGGCCTAAATATGCATGCGGGGTAGGTTCCCAGAGTCGTGGGCCGTTGTGGCTCGATTCTCAAAAAATTTCAAAAAAAGATATTTTGGAGGCCTATAAATATCTGGAGTTAAATATTTTCAAAAAGATATTTTTCAAAACTTCTCCAGTAAGCTTTTTATTTTCTCTCTGTCTTCTCTCTAA